>JAGFPH010000094.1:320655-333154 GCA_018207615.1 Philaenus spumarius
TTCATACATGTTACTAGTTATGGCGATTCAATTTTACTAGAGGTATTTAGTTTCTCCCAAATGAAGTGATTAAAAAATCTTTTTTTTAGCACACTAACTGAAAAAACAATTATTGAAAACAAAAAATATACTATGTATAAACCATCTAAATTTTTATCGTAGAAAACTTCTTTTAAAATTCGCTAAACCAGTTATTAACATGGTTAGTGCTCCCTACTTTAAAATGGGAAAAGAAGATTGGATCGTTGGTTTGTCCTTTGGTCTGTACTATCGATTTTCTTCTGAACGGGTAATATTACAATTAACTTTGATAGTTCTGTACATTAGAACCGAACTAAGCATTTTGGGAGACACCAAAAAACTAATATCGTTTTTGTTTACTATATTTAGAAAGGGATTTGTTTAAGGCTTTCAAAAAAAGATTTCTTATAATTTTGTGGTGAAGTTTTTTAAGATATTATCGAATGAAATATATTGTTTTGGAATTATCTAAGCAATACTTTCGGAAATATGAGAAAAACTATATTCCATTTCAAAAATATAAGCTATGGCATCCTTATATATTTTGTATGTTTGAAATAATAAACTTATACGTCAAAAATCTAGTTAAATAATTTATCACTTTAGATTTTTGGAATGCATTAGGGTTAGTGTGCTTTAGAACAATATAAAATGTAACGTGTTGTCATTATATGTTCATGAAAACTATGACTTTGTCAGGCAGACAGATATACAAATGAGAGCAAAGCGATACCTTTTCCTTTTGAAGTAAGAGGCTCTGAAAAGAAAACTGAAATTGTTTCTTCTGTAAGGATTGTCGTGTTTTTATAACAATCTTTATATAGCATAATGTACAAGTGAATTCCGAAGGCTGACGCTGACAATGATTCATTCTTTAGTCAATCTTATTCTCAGTATTCTATATTGGAAACAAATGAGATAAAAAGTAAACTTAAAATAAATATGAACGTTATTTTAACCTCATTTTGGTCTGTTTATATCCTACATCGCTTATTTGAAAACTATTTTTAGAACGGGAAAACGGTCAAGTGCAGTCGAAACGACAAATCGATATTAATGCAGCGATAAGTTTCCTTCCATTCTTTTTCTACATTGTTGAATTCTTATTTCTTACAAGAAACGCAGCTTAAAAAATCTTTATTACAAAACGGCTGGCTGGATGCATTCGAGAATTTTATTTAAATAGAAAATAGGTTATTTTGGTAGTTTTATTCCCTATAAACTATGTTTAGGAACAAATTCAAATTGTACAAAAGTACAAAGATTGTAACCTACTATAAATATTGAAAATACAAGAACATAAAGTATAAATTATGGATAAGATTAAAATATTTAATTAATCCGATTAACAAATGTATGTCTGTTTAAGTGTTTATTGGTTCATAGGTAAGCCTACCGCTCTTAGCTGCTCTTGTTTGATTTCCAAAGAGCACAAATTATTTTTAGTTTCTAATGACCAAACAAATTAAAGTTACAAATATTTAATAATATATATTCAAGAAATCAACTTGAAAAGTGTAAATTTTACACATGTCATTATCTCCGTGCTGCCATCCATCTTTAAGTTTTAACAACACAATTTCATCATGAGATTTAACTTTATTATCGACTTGAATAATCATGGCTTGAATAAATTGTATAACTTATTTGTAGCTCCGAAACAAAGCTGTACACTGCAGGAATGTAAGAGCATAATATTATGTTACTAGCTCGGTAAATAGGGGTTTTCTGCGCGCAACCGAGTGTGGGATTTTCATGCAAGCACGAACAAACTTACTGGGCGAGTAAAGTACGATATTTTTCATTACACTACACCGTAAACGTAACATACTTTTAATCAAAACCTCATTTATAAAAAAAAAAAATTTAAACTTGTTGATTTTTCTGCTATATTTCCATTGACAAAATCAATCAGCTGTTTACATAAAATTTATATGTTTATTCTTATTTGTAAAATCAGCTGTTTACATAAAACTGATTGGTTTATTTTTATTTGTAAAATCAGCTGGTGTACGGTAAATTTACGATGTAGTACTGAAAAATAAGGACTTACGTGTCTATAGGTTTAGAAAACAGCTGTTTTCGGTGCAGTATAATGAAAAACATACTTTTCGTCTTTTTTACTCACAAGTTTGAACCCACTATAGGTTTTCTGTAAAGAACATAACTACCTAAACATTTTTTAGTTTCATTAGTTTCGGAATTAGAGAAGAATAAAAAAGAATAATGTAGTTTTGCTACATTTTTGGTAATTCACAAAACATTCTAAAAACATAGATTTGATATCTTTATGTTTAAGCTGAAAGATGTCTGGCTTCCAAATGAGTTGATTTTATCTTCAGGAGATGTTTGGGTAAAAATAATAATAATACAAATATATTAATAGTAGTTTATACCTATTTATTTATTATGGTTCTAACCTAAACATATGTTGACAGATTTAGGAAACTTTAAAAGAACGAATTTAGTGCACAATTTACAAGTACGAGTACATCTCAACAATTTATTACTGAACTGAAAAATATTTTTTTACTTTTCAGAATGACTCTGCTAACATATTATTTACTATCACTTCCGAAGAAAATCTCACAAAAAAATAACAAACGAGCTATCCCATTCCCTTTATTCCTTTCTGCGACACAAATATCGATCGAAACATATTTTATCATTTTCACTTATCATTAAAGTACTCCAAAAATTATTTTTTGAAACCAATTAATTTGTGAAAACCAAAATACCTCAATGTAAAATTTAATAGCAATGTTTGACAAAATGTAGGAACTACGGGGATGAACTACAAGGCGTAATGATTTCTTTATCACTACGAAACCAGTTCAGTTTTCAGAAATCTTAAAAGTTTCAATAATGAAAACAACTTAAAAGTAAACCTTGCTGTACATTTTAAATGTCAACAATGCTTTTCTTGTACCCAAGACAATTAATTATGTTTTTAACTAAAACATTATAGTAGTTTTTAGAACTAACACTACAAATAATTGAAGCCTGTTATTTCTAATTAATTCATTCCTATAATATATGCAGCTTGTAAACACGTTTTCTTGACGCTAATAGGTCATGTCATTTTCTGAGCTTTTATAATAATGCCTGTTATTATTCCATTTCCTGTGAACAATGGGTTTTACTTTCGGGATTTGTACGCGGATTTATTTGAAGGTCATAAGTGTGATTTCCTTATTCAAAACACTAATTTAGCGGAACTTTTCATTTATTAAAAAAAGCAATTTGTTTCTTTGGTAGGATTAGTATTATTAGGATATTCGTGAAGATCAAAGCGTTAAGGAAAATATGGATAATTTGATTGCTATTTTCCAATTGTTTTCGCCGAAGGCAATAATTTATAGTGTTTTTATGGTTGGTATAGTATTAGAGGTTACAACTAGCTTCGCTCGGGTTTACCGACATGCAAAATAAACAGAATGTTTATGAATTGAGGTAGCCTACGTAATAGAGTAGGGACTGCAGGCTACGTGTGGATATCGTGCTAATGTAAGTTAATATTCAGTTTGTATTCTTGATTTTTGTATGTTATTTGTTATTTTTATTTTACTGTAAGTGTTTATACATTTTTTTATCATAGAACAAAAGGAAAAAGTGTTTTTAATGATCTAACATAAATTTCAAGCAATACAGTATTAATAAATAGTAGTTTTCTATAATGAAAACGATTATTTATCTGAATGTAATTTAAAAAAACTTATGCCTCTTTAAACTTGTTATTATATTGATAAGAGACACAAATGGATTATTGAAGACCATCTTAATGTGGCCTTTTATAGTCTGGGATTTTCGCAAACTGGCCTAACTCACTTAAACCACCGAATTACCGCGAAATTTCTGAAAATAGGTTTTACTTACTTATGCAATACGAAGTCATGAAACTATTGTTGTAACAACTAAAATCAGTTTAAAATTATCTGTTTCTGGTAAAACACTAAGTTATGTATTACCATTATCTTTTGACGATTATCTTTCGATTTTAATCAGTTTGGTTGGTGGCCATTTTCATTTCTTTTTGTCTAGTATTTATAAAAAAATAAAAGCAAGTAATTGTATAATTTATATCTCTCTTATTTATGGTTTCTTAATCCCTGGTAATATTTTAATTTTTATAAATGTACTTCACAATTTAGCTATAAAACGCTTTGCTAAAAAAAGAACACTTTGATAATGATACAATATAATGGAACATTATATACATAAAATAATATTAGTTATCACGAAATCAAAATAAAACCTTAATAAAAACCTTACAAAACTAAATTATGAAATAAATTAGGTGCTCAAAAAGGTTAGGTATGTTGAGAGGTTACCATCACTTAAATTAAAACTTATTTAAAAAATTGAATCTTTAAAAAAAAATGAAAGACAAAGGCTAGATGCTAAGCAAATAAAGCATTGCAAACAATTTAAAACCCCTAATGGACCGTAACAAACAATCACTTTTATACATTATTTCCACATACTTTCACGTATTCATATTAACAACATTTTCTGTCACACTAACACTGATTCACCTGTCAACAGACGACAATAAATTCAATGATGTCAAATCATGTGCATAAAATGAAAATATAATCATTATCTAAGTCGTTTGTTTTATTCTTAAGGGAGTGCAATACCACTTGAGTAAAATCATTCCAGTGAGCGGAGACAACCTTGAGTAAAGCGCTCGAGGGCGACTAGAATATCGCTTGCATTTTCATAATAATAATAATATTTTTTAGTTCCGGCCGGTCTTGTTTATAGTTCTGCCATGTGAGTACGACATTTAAATTTACAGAAAGCTCCAATGTATAGTTTAGTAGGTAACACAATTAGCCCCGATGTTTTACTGTTATTAAGTGACTCGACTGAAAATATTTATTTCTTCTTGTTTATAAGCAAATATCTTTAGTAAAAATGTATAATTTAAAATTTTTGTCCCCTACGTATGGACGATTTTCATGAATGATTCCTGCAAATTATAAGAGATTATGTTCAAAATTCGATGACAGATAAATTATATTGAAAAGGACTTTATGGACCTGTTTCATCCTGGTATTGCACACGCTTAATAGACATATTTTAACAGAATACATTTTCTGTTTTAAAAGTATCTGTTACTTTTTCTCACACTTTGGATACTGGAATACAATGAAATGAAGCACTCTGAAAAATTGTGTTGTTGTGTTCTATTAGTTATTTTTTTTATTTTAAGGCGAAAACCCTTAGTGGTTATCATCGCCTGTCTATTAGTTTTAAACTATATTTCCTGTAGCTAAAATAGTAGCTTCGGCTGCGAATTGTTCGCTCTGGAAATTTCCGTTAGTATAGGTGTTTTTTTTTTCAACGCCCACTACTCAGTTTTGTAAACTGTTCACGTCAACCAATTATTGTGTACTTTTGTAGTAGTCTCATGGATATAACACATTAGATTTATTGTGAATATAGTAAAGGAATACAAAATATGAAGGAATGATTATAAATACATATTTTATTTAAACAAAAATTTGTTAATTTTGCAAAACCAACTATTTCCTGGAAATAGGCTACTTTGCGCAAAAAAGAAGTACAATATATGGCTGTAATAAATAATCCGCTATGTCCACTCAATTACATTCAGTTATTTCTTCATATTAAAATCAAATGTATAAGAAAAATACCAGGAAATCAATAACAATTCAAATTATTTTAGGTATTGCTATATTTACTTACTACAAAAATAAAAGAATTCATTTTTTATGTTTTTTTTTAATAATAATTTATTTGTATCATTCACTGCTTACTTGATTATATCTCACAATGTAATTATTGTCAGCTACACTAATGATACTTTCTTGAATAGCTTTTCGACAAAGAGTTTCATAAAACGTTTTTGTATACTTATCTTTGATTGTAAAAAAAACTTCATTAAATGAACTACATCTTTACCTTCTTCCTCTTTTAATATGGTTTGTAATTATTTCTAATAATTTGGTAAGGTACTTGCGTTTCCAATAATACTTTTTACAGATTTTTTCTTTTTGTAATATTTCCCTTTTCCTTGTTTTTCGCAGAACTGAGTTGGTACTGAATGACAATGTAACTGCTGATTTAAGAGTTGTAGGAGTTAGTAGGTTTTGCAAAGAACCTAATACTTAAATACTGTGCATAAGAATTAGTTGGCATTGCTTTAAAAGGGAAAAAGTGGATTCTGCACTAAATTAGCTTATTTTCGAGATTGAAATAGTTTACTTTGCATAAAAACATGATTATCAAACTAATATTTGTAGTATAAATAGTTGATTTTGATTAAAAATTATTTAACAAATGAAACCTCGTTCTGAAAATTATATACGACACTATATAACTAAATTTGGATATTTTTGGAGGTTTTGAAAGAAGCACCACTTTGTTATAAATTGTTCCTAGTAAGTTTGTAACTACATTTTCTTTAGCATACATAGAATTGATTGTCTATTTTAATAGAATATATGATCACGTAGTCATTATAACAAGGTATTAATTCGGAGATTGTTATTTTTCTTTAAATGTATTATTAAGTAAGATTTTGATGCCAATAGAATTATATTTGCAAATCTATTAAAAGCAAGGGACGATTTCAGTAGTAATTTATAGGGTGATTGTCAGCTATCTAAATTTGGTTGGTGATTCGTTGTTAACGCAACAAAATCAACACTCACAATTTTTGCAGTACAATAATTAAATCACTAAAAATGCTTAATATTTATTTTTAATCAGTAATATATACGTTTTTTGTTATTGAGAATACCAACAACATTATAAACAATTTAAAGTTAATCTTACAATTAAATTAGGAAACATATTTATTTGCGTGTAAAAGTACATTTAAATTTGAATAGTTAAAAATCTGAAGAAAATTTAAAAAGAGAAATTGTTTTCGCATTCACATTTAACAATGACACAGTTGTATAATTTGAGGCTTTTGATGCACTTTATTTTTTTAGCATATAGGTTTAAAATATTATTAAATACAAATTATCAACAACGCTTTACCCTTTTTCACACTGTTAGTAATATTTATGATTTATTGATAACAGGTGTTGGATTTGAATACATTTGTTTTCTGGAGGCGAAGGGCGGTCAGTCACTCCACGCCTTATTTGAACAGTCCTTGATAAAAATCTCAATCAACTGTTTTAACTAAACATTTTCCGTTTTTTATTCTTTTTTGCAACCTATACACAATCTTTCCACCATCTCGAAAATGGATCTGTTTTGGTTTAAGTTATTTAAGTTTTCTCCTTCTTATATACAATTATCCAACGTTTGTAATAAGATTGTAGTTTAAATTTTCCATAACCAATTACAGTCTATATCGTAATTTTTTGGGGGTTTTATTTGATTTACATGTAATTCTTTGAACATTATTTTTAGAAGTAGCACTAACCGGCGCTAATGTTTATCAAACAAAAACATTCACTTAAAAAGGATAGCAGAGGTTATAATTATAAAACTTGAAGGTTCAAATAAAAGTTATTTACCCAAGTCCAAGAAAGAAAATCTCTAAAATGACCTAAAAACATCTAAAAATTACGTGTTTAACAAGTAACAGAAATTGGATAGCTGAAAGTATACTACAAAGTATACTCTCTCAATAAACTAACTGAATACTACATTCTTGTAACTTAATTTTTTCTTCTAATAACGATAGTAATATTTTATTTTATACAGAATTTTCCACCATAAATACATAAACAAAATATAATTTTATACGAACTAAATCGTCCAGAAAAAATATATTTTGTAGAATGTAAATATATGTAAAAAAAATAGATTTATAATTTGAAAATAAATTTATATCTTGTGATTCTAGTTATGAGGATTTAGAACGATATTACTATCTAATCACCTAAAAATAAATAGGCATATAGTGTAAATGTTTAAAAGGTCAAAATGATTTTGTTTTGATCTAGGTAAAAGTAGGAACGAATCGGAGCGTGTTGTTTTACTCAAAGTTCATGTTATTACCATTACAATACATACAACAATTACATAATTACAATACAACATAAATATTAGAGTTGTTTATTCGGATTACAATTCCGTAAAAAATCTACGCCGATTGTTTATTCATATCTGTTTAATTAGAGCCAGGTGTTGTTAATTTGCCTTTGAGAAAGGCTTACTTGCCAGTTGATTAATTGTCAAATACTGCCATAGTTTGTTTTGCAGAAAGTTACGTAATTGTATTCAAGGATATTCAAGTAGGTATGTAAAGTTTCGTTAAAAAGCAATGCCTGAAGCGTATTTTACGCTTTGCAAAAGATGTATGGTGAAATATTTCATAATTTTTAATTGTAGGTTTAAACAACATTATTACCAAAATAAACATTTTATTCTTATATTTTGTAACTTTAAAAATTGTTGCCTTATAAAGGTGATTAGTTTGTGCGGTTTGTGTTACGTCTAATTTAAAACCAAATTACATGATTTAAATTTTCTAATTATTACTTTGATTTTGTATGAAAAATCAGCAAGGCTGCAGTACACATACACACAGAGAGAGAGAGAGAGAGGGGGGGGAGAGAGTGTTATAATACAAAAATTACAATACATTTCTTAATAAAAAATACCCAATATACATAATTAAAACAAAATAACAACAGTACTTCCTACTGAGGCAGGATTCCTACTGTGCAACTCCAAATCCCAGATCACATTCACACCTTGTCCAAGTACTTTCAGTCTATGCTTTGTGTATTGGAACATTTGTTGCCTGACACTATTCTTGTTGGATTTAAAGAATAGCCAAACATTTGAAATGTGAGTACAGAGCGAAGTCAACAACTTAATCTTTTCTATTTATAATTTTAAATAACCCTAATTATTTTGTATTAGGACCATCTTTATGGACTCTAAAAAATTAACACAGATTCAGGTACCACATTTTTTAGTAAAATTAATATAATACACCGTCTTAAATGTTGCACTAAATAGATTAAGATAAAGGGAAAGAGTGACAGTAATGAAAAGATCAACAAAAGATCCGTGACAGCTTATGCCTATTTGGGTTTAGTACAACCGCAGCCTTCATCTTATTGGAGGAACCAATTACATCGTGACAAATTAGACAAATAACTTACTTTGTTTTGTGTCCATAAAAAAATTAGGTTCGCAATTCTAGATTTCATACTGTCCACCAAGAATTTATATTTTTTGTCTGTTTGTGTCCTTTAAAGAAATTAGGTTCACAATTCTAGATTTCATATTGTCCACCAAGAATTTATATTTGTCTATTTGTGTCCATAAAAGAAATTATTTTCGCAATTCTAGATTTCATATTGTCCATTGAAAATGAACCAAATTACGATTTTAGATTTAATCATTTTTTGGTAACAACATGAAGCGAATATTTTGTCAAATACAAATTTTGTTAAAAATAGGGTTGGGGATGTAGCAGAGTAGGATATGGTTGTTAGAATCTTTTGATGAATGAAAACCAAACAACTAAACAAACAAAACATTGTTTATAGAAAACAACAACGTTTTTATCTAGTTTTACTGAAATAAACAGCCAATCGAGCTGGTGACATTAGAGAACGTGATTTTAAAATTCCATTATACAGAGTTGAACTATAACGTTAATTAAATATTTGTGGCTTAATATAAAACACATACTACAAATGTAAATTAGGGGAATATCACTGAGCACTGAATTTGTGAAAAAAATACTTTTCCAGAATTATTAAGAAAAATACTGCAGTTTATAAATTTGAAGGTTATAGTCCAAGCGGAAGTTGAAAATACTGTCAGTGAGTAATAGTGTCTGACATGATATTAGATTACAGGATTTGAACAGCTGAGAGTGTAATATAAAGTCACAATAAAAGTTCTGTTGCTAGTGACCTACAAGGCGCTAAATTCAAGACTACTCGACACTGTGTTAAGTACAGCAGGCAAAGCAAGGTCGAGTTTTTGCAGCTGCTGTATAGACTCTGATGTCAGTAACGCTATTTAATCTCTTTCTCTGCGTTATCTTTCTGTGGAACAAGTTACGCAAAAACCTTCCATACCTCATCCGCTCACTCCCTGGATATGAGTAAAACGGGTAACTTCGGGATTCGGATCAGTTAGGTCCATTCACAAAAATGATCCGTTCATCCGAGTAGTGCACAATCCTCTCCCCATTATATTTTTAAATTTAAGTGTTTTCAATACATAAAATTAATATACTCTTCCTATATATTTTATTTTTTACTAGAGAAAAAGAATAAATGAAACATGTGTTGTCTTTAAATAAATTATATTTAAAAAATTAAAGATTGTGGAAAAATGTTACTATGTTGTTTTTTCTACATAATTTAAAACTATTAACGAAATTAAAATTGAAGCAACAGAGATGTAATGTCACTAATCTTGGTGAATTGCAATTTTTTACTGTAAAAAGGATAACATTAATAGTAAAAATATCAAAGGTTTCATGTACATAAGGTTCGTTTTATTCCGCTTCGACCCGAGAGCCAAATTACCTATTACTGATCCGGGATATTAATGACTGAAATAATTGAACGACGATCGAATCATGATACAAATGTTTCCAATCATTCTTGGTCTTGCTTTCTCGTATCAGTCTGAGTATTTCTGACTATTCAATCTTCTTTCTTCTTTACGTACATTATTACTCTCTTTTGGTTTTATTGTTACCAGTTTTCCCTATCAATGTTTACAAAATAATTTGGCATTGCTCATTAAGTGATCCGGATCATAAAATAACAGAGATTTGAATCTTTTGGTTCACACCATGATTCGTCATTATGAACGAATTATTCATGATCAACCCATCACTACTACCAGTTATGAACTACCCTAGAGTGCAACAATATTTCAACTCTCTTTGCCTAATAGGTAATATCGTAAAGTTGAAAGGTAGACGAGGTAAAGGAAAAATGTTTATTATTGCTGTTTCTCGAAATACTGATGAGGAATCTACCTGTAATAATCATAAGTATTATCTCGTTCGTAGCATTTGATACTAATGGTTGGTAAATTCCGATAATTAAGTTTTATAATGAAATTCTTTAGACATAATGTGGTGTTAGACTCCTGGATTTTATACTTAATGTATATATAAATTATAAATACCTTAATTCATTCCGTTGAACAATCCAATGTAGATCCGTGTAGATAACTAGTTTCGACGGTTATACCGTTATCGTCAGATCCTAGACATCGTTGATGGGAAGGAGTTGTTCAGCCATTCTGAGGCGTCGTCTTATTATCAGTCTCATATTTGTTGTTTAAAAGAATAATTTAGTTAAAATTGATTAAAACGATAACACAATTACACGGTACACATATATACTTAAAACACATAAACCGGCCGGTAACGAATGTTCACTGCTTTTTGAACCAACGTTTGGTATTGGCGAAACAAGAGTGGATGAGCCGAGCGGTCACTGATAACTCAAACAAGTCTCAGATAGATTTTTACAAAAGAAAGGCGTAACATGTTTAATATTACACTATATTTAATCTATTTTTAAAGCTCTACAAAATCTTTGCCATTTATATTTTTTACAAGAATAATATTGTTGCAGTAATGTTTTATGTTTTTAATATATGCCTACGATTTACTCGTTTTTACTTATTTTAATTTACAATTTATTATAAAGAATATTTAAAAATCAAATTATAATTTTGTTTACACATTTGAAATCGTTGTTTATGCCTACGATTTACTCGTTTTTACTTATTTTAATTTACAATTTATTATAAAGAATATTTAAAAATCAAATTATAATTTTGTTTACACATTTGAAATCGTTGTTTATTAATAAATAAAATTACTCTTTTATTTTAAAGTATTGAAATTTTGTTTAAGTATCAATAAAAATACCAGTTAAACATAATAAAAAGCATCAATATGATGATTTAGAACAACAAGTTGAATGAGTGTCTTTTAGGAACAAATAAAAATAAATGTTACTTCTCTCATTTAAAAAATCGAGGTTAAGGTGTATTTTTAGATAGAAATAACATGTTATGATGAGAATGATTTTTTCCTTAGCAAATCTAGCTAGTTTTTGTAAATACAAATTTAACTGTTATGATTTTTTACAATGAATTACGTTTGAAAACTTTAAGAGGAATCTTGGTAGTTTTCTTCTTTTGAATCATTTAAGAAATGCTTGGATTTAAAAGGACAGTATTTTAATGTTTACAGTGTTTAAGATTTAGGAAAGTGCCTTAAAAAGGGAAGATGCGCCCATTAAAAATTTAATTTTTACTTTCAAAGAGGATAATTCCTATTTACACATTTTCTCTCAATGTACTTAATAAAAACTATTAAAAACGAAATATTTTAATATTTACTCAACAAGATTTCTCTGAGTTGAAGTTGATGTTTATTAAGCATTGCTCTTTAATGCCATTAAGTAAATTTTGTACTGTTTTCTGCACATGCCATATAAAATAATAATCGACTAAAATTTCTAGGAATAAATGTAAAACAAAT
>JAGFPH010000094.1:343304-378233 GCA_018207615.1 Philaenus spumarius
TTTAGTTGTTTAGTTATTGTTTTTGTTCCTTGTTTTGTGGTTCGGGATTTTATTTAAATCAGTGCTAACTTCCTTGAGTGGATTACAAGCGTTGAAATAATTTTCGTCCTTATTACTCCTCAGATTGCGTCAATTCATTATTACTAGTAATGCCTGTCAGATTGAATTTGAAGTGAGAGTTTAGTGAACGATATTTTTGAAAGGATACAGAAGCAACCATCTCTGCATTGCTTCTTAATTTTTAGTGATAGGGTACAAGTACAAATCACTGCAGAAGACTGGTTCTGTTCTAGTGCTAATTCGTAGCCTACAGCATTGCATGTACCTGCGTTTCGTTTGACAGAATAAGTGACAAAATAGTGGGATGAAAATGTATCTTTAATTTCATCTATAAGTTTGTCAAACGCATTGTGAAGTATCTTGGAGGGGTTTTACTGGAAGGTCGATCTGTTGGATTGTCAGAATTTTTTTCTGAAATCTTAAATTATCACAATAACGTGCTTCTGATACCTCAATAGCAAATAAATCTTCAGGTTGTTGACAAAGTGCTAAGTTGGGTAAAACCAGGATTTTACTTAATACTTGCAGTATTTAAAATTGTCTCCGCTGCTGCAGTTTCGGACACAAAAAAAGTTGCTTATCTTTGTCCCTCAACAATTTTTCACATATTATACATTTCAACTATTTACTATTTAGTACAGGTTCCCTTGACGACTCACGAGTACTATGGCAACTTGACACACTTACTTCAGAAGTTTTAAGTACTTGTAACACTATTTCAAGCGCTTTATTTTCTCCTCATTTATATAGCTAGGTATTTTTAATTTTTTTATTTATCACTTCTAATGACTTTTAATAAAACACGCTTTAAATTCACACTTAAAAAAATAATTACATTACGTCTACTCAAAATATAACTTTCAAAGCAACGTTTCTAAATCGACTGATGAAGAAACACACTGAACTGTCCAAAATCAAATCAGATTAAAAAAAACGATACACTAACAATAAAAAAAAGAATAAATAAATTCGTTGGCTTTTTTCTTAGGCCAATTTAACTAGAAACCCTTATATATTATTTCTCAAAGGTGTTTTTTTTTTTTGTGGCAAAGCCATACCTCCCTTAGTACTGCATCAAAATTAATGATTCAAACATAATTTTAAAGCTTATGTTCCCGCTATTGACGAAAATAGATAAATATCTTAACATTAACGTTTTTGTTAAAAAATCGATTTAAAAAACTTTAATATGAAAGTGCATGATTCGTAATGAAAGGCGCCATCTATTAACAATATGTTAAATTAGTATGACAGCTGTTAGATAGTTTACATTCTACATGCAAGTGTAATGTATCACGCAAATTAATGAAATTAAATCTACGTAAACGGTGATACATTTTTATAAACTGTTATTTATAAACAAACGTAAATAAATAAACGTAATTAACTGAAATAAATCAATGTATTAAATCAGGTAATTCAGGTAAGCCTACTCCTAACTTTCGAACTATTCGCACGTGTTAGCTAGTATTTTAAATTAGTAGAGAAACGTGATGTTTTTTGCATTGTTTTCATATTTTTCTATTTGAATTCGGTGTTTCCTCTTATAATTTTGTTTTCATTCATATTAAATGTTTAAATTTTGTTTTGTTTATTTAACAACCTATCCTCACCTTCATCATAAGAGAAATGTATAAATTATGTCTAAAATAATAGTTAAAATGATTCCATAGCCATTTCATCGATTTCATTTATAGGTAAGTAATAGGAGGGGGGGGGGGGGGGGGTAAAAAATATGGCCCGGCAAGATCCGGATTATTAATCTGTGGGATATTTTAAGCTATCCGTTGATAAAATGTGGTCCTCACATTTTGCATACTTCCTTGTAGCTCCCGGTCTATATTATGATGTATCAAATACAAATCATTTCAGAAGAAGATATTAAACCCATACTTCAATCAGTGATAAATCAGAACAAACTATGTCTTGATAAACTGATAAACATAATTTAAATACCGATACAATTTGACGAAAGCGGGTATAATTGAAATTGCGGATATATCATTTTGAAATATAATAAGTAGTAACTGCATTTATGTATGATCTTAAAAACAATTCAAGTACTAATAAAAGAAACTAAAAGATTTTTAATATTGATGGTTTTTACTCAATATCTAAACGTTTTTTAAAAAGATATATTTCAAGTTGGTTTAGTTTCCTTAATCCAAGTGAGTTTTTCCTCGCCCTTATTTTAAAAGTGATTATATACAAGTTTTGATAAACTTTCCTGAAGAGGAAAATTACATAAAAAAATATTAGTATTGAAAATGCGGAAAAAACTAATTAAAAAAAACTATTTTACTCAAACTTTCTTAAATTTAAGTAATGACACGATACAAATTTAGTAATATGATACTAATCATATTTGTATCAGCAATAGTTTTTACAAAAGTACAAACATTTTCTGAAAACACGTTAAAAATTACGCATTTTGCTTGAATAATTACTTTGTAAGCGTTAGAAAGTTTGAAGTATTTAAAAAGCCTATACTGTATAATATAACTATACAAAGCACACTTTGAAATTCCGTTGCGCTTCGTCTCTGCGCTAAATACGAATTTTGTTTTCTTCAAAAAGTCTTTTATAACGTTAACGGAATGTGCATTTTTGACACAAAGGTCTACAGCTTTTGTTGTCAAGGAATTGCCAAGTAAACATTAAGTGAATGTAAGTAATTTTTGTTTGAATGTTGTCTATCTTATACGACGATGACAATTCAGAGGTCTTTACAAATACGACAGCAGGGACGCAGATTAAAGATGATATTTTGTCTGTTGTATTTTACGAAGAAACGTCATCAAACAAACAGGGTTTGATTCTAGTGTTAGTAAAGAGGCTTAGATTTGATTTGTCAACAATATTTTAATGACACGTTTGTATTTTGGGACATAGAACAAACAGTTATAAATGTTTCCAATAATTAGGTTAGTTTTGGTTTCAGTATGTATCACCAATAATTATTTATTTATAACGGAATTAATCAAACATAACCTACAAAAACCTTGCCTACAAAACACACCTTGCTTATCATAGAGACTATAACATGATATACCACGAACATATATACATGTATTGTACGAACATTACATTAATTAAAACTTTCGAGGAATTACAAATAAAAGTGCAATGGAAAGCAACACAATTTGAACTCTACCCCTTGCCGCATACATTCTATTACTGTAATATATCAACATATTATACGATGTAACAACGTGTGCACCCAATATATAATACTATCGTAAACTTATATAATACCTTGACTGTTGTGGGAGGATATTTTAAACATGTATTGAAATACATTTTTTTGAAATCTGTAATAATGAGGCTACTAGTGTTATATACAAGGCAAGTACGAGTCTTACGAACAATAGTATTGTTTTAAGTATATATTTATTTATATATTTTAGAATTTATATTTATTTCGTATTTTTTCTTTCATTCAGTGAAAACCGTGTTATTAGCGAATTTCTGTAGGAAAAATGAGCTATTGCAGTGGCCCTTATGGTGAGACCCATGGTCGGGAGTAGCAAATGAGCACCGATCATGGTCCCCAGAACACGTTTTGGGGTGTCAAAAAAATTCATATATATATCAAAACTATATGTGTTCACACTCTAGCGGCCGCATTTTAAATCCGATTTGGTCCAAATTTGGTACACGTGTTGGTTGTCTATGTGGCTCGGACGAGTTTGTTACCCAAAAAAATCCAACAACCAGAAGTACGTTTTTTGACAGGAAGTAACTATTTTTTGAGATTTTTACTACGAGAATTAAGTTTTTTTAGAGTTTTTTCTAACAATATAAATGTAGGATGTTATTCTGCGCATTTTGTTTTTTACGCGACCTTATAGCTCGCTTGGTTCCCCCAAAATCGACAAAAACGTAAAATACCATAAAAGTACCCAGTTCAAAGCCAAGTGATGCAAACTCGCGAGGCCACTAGGAGCAAACAAATTCTACTAATATATTGCGTACACACAGACAGCTGTTCAACGCCTTCGTGAGTAGACCTATTTCCCAAATTGTTGGTTGAAACCCTAAAACATAGGCATATAAACTTAATTTTGGAAATTTGCTCAACTCACGTCAGCGGTCCAGCTGCGTGGTCGATTTATTTAATAAGTTGTTGATACTTTTTTCCTAATGATTATTTCAGAATATTAATTCCTGATTGTTTTATAAGTTAAAGCAACAACGTTTATAGCTATTTTAGAAATTGTGTTAGTAAGCTATTTTAAAAATAATTATTTTCGTATTATTAACCTTTCATTTGATATAACTGATGAAAAAAGATGTTTCAAAAAATCCCAACATAACTTATTGCAGATCCCTAAACTTACTCTTATCTTCAAGAGATAAAAAATATATACAGTATTTTATATTTCTCAAATTATCCGCTTTAATTTGGTACCCTATATAGTCACTTACTTAAACTTATTAAAATACTTAGGGGATCTTTTAAAACCAAATTTAAAATTCAGCGAGAATGAGAGAGAAAGGTGTCAACAGCAAAATTTGCTTTTAATAAATTGTATAGTAGAATTTTTGCCAAAAATTACATATTATATATCTCGGCTAAGTAGACGGTATTTAATGCTATAATTATGTCGTGCTGTAGTCGGGTATGGGGCGCAGACTTGGGGATTTATTAGATTAGAAGACTTGGAAAATGCCAATGTTTTGCTTTAAACAGAATGTATGGTTTACCGATCTCGACACCTGATTACGTGATTTATTTAGAAACAGGAGTGAATGTGCACTTTTTTTCTTTAACTTTCATTGCAGTTTTGTATTTCGGACATTCGATTTAGTAGATGAGGGACTGCCGAAGCGAGTGGCATTATTGGCAATAAAGAAAAATGTTGGATGGTACAGATCTTGGAAGGAATTAGGTGCGAGATACAATTATGTATTTGAGCACAAAAACGGAGAAACGCGTGTATGGCAGGAAAAGCTACGGGGGGGGGGGGGGGGATATTTGCGAAAATAAGGGCGGAAGAACGTTGTGTTTGGTTAGAAAGGGCAATGCAGGCGGAGTTTAGCACTCTCTATAAAGAATTGTCACCCAATGAGACTGACAAAGCTTACATTAGGTGATGGTAAATTGTCTAGGAAGATGACCATAGAATATTTAAATGGTCAGAACTGGATCTTTTTTGTGAATTATTACGTGTGGGAGGCTAAAGAACATAGAAACAAACTAATAGCTGAATTCAATTATTGATTAGTTTACTTATTAGAAGTATGAGCTTACCTTAACTTATCTTTATTTTAATATATGTATTTAATTTGCAGTACATTTTATTTGTAATTTCTAAATGTTAATATTTTATTCCAGGATTACTTAATGTTTTGTTTGCTATATGTAGTGATTTTGTCTATTTAGTGTGTTAAGCTGAAATTGTTATTATTTGTGCATTTATATAACAATAAATTCATATTTTCTTATTGTTTTTGTTGTTAATTAATTAAATTTGTAAAACTTGCTACTCTGGCAGACGGCCTCGGCCTTGCCATTATGCATTGGTTATAATTGCGCATAATAATATATACTGTAATCATTTTATTTTCGTTTGTACAAAGAAATGTATTTTTTTTTCTTTCTGTAAATGTATTTATTATTATATTATTATTATTAATGTCGAAAGTAGTTTAAATTAAATTTAACTAATTCGACTGTATATTATGTTAACCAATTTAAAGGTTAAAATAGAAATACATAATTTACGCCTATTTACAAATAATGACAATGTTATAAGGAGTGGATCAACATCTTTAGTTCTAAAATATATCGTCTAGATTTAAGAACTTCTTCAAATATCACTGCAAAACACTGAACATCAATTTATATAAATAATTTTACTCATATAAAAAAAATCAAATAAGCACTTGAGTTCCAGTTAGGCGTGTTTTTGCTTTTTACAGATACTCAAGGTGGCATGAAGGGCATTGAATCCTTGTTCATGAATTTCGAGGATGCAGTGCAAAGATGCAAAATTAAAGGTAAACCAAAACCATACTAGGAGTGTATTGATGTGGGGGGTTTGATCGGTTAGATCTACTTGTAACTACCGTAGATAGAAACGGTGATTCGGAAGTTGACCGATCTATACTTAGACCAAGAAGATTTTGTCGTTTTAAATTTGTATTTGCACAAAATTTGCGTTTCCGTTAGAATTGCAATTGGAGTTTCGAAGTCATTTGGTAACAAAAAAAACGTGTTTAGTGACAGAACTGACCGACTGACCTATGTCACAACCAATAGATTTTCTCCAGAACAGACAATGGTATCGCAATTAAATTTGGCATGGTATAACGGACGGTATACCCTGTATATATTCCAATAAAAAGAACTCCATTTAGAACTCCAATAGTCTGTCCTCTATTTAGAGGACAGAGTTTGGTACCCCAAGACATGCCAAGACATGAGTTTGGTTGCTTTATTCTTGGCATGCCTTGGCAACCACATTTTTTTTTTAGAATTTTGTTATAGGTAATTTTCAAGATCTTTTCGAAAATGTGACTAAGCTCCTCGGCCATTCCAAACACCTCTAATTCCAAAAGTAAATTTTCGAAAAAATCATCCTAATTACTGATACTTAAATACTTTACACCTTAGAAGATTAAAAAAGTTAAGCAAATTTATTTTATTAACGCTTGGGATCAATAAAAATAGTCGTTCTTCAATATTTTAAAATGGGATTTTTTAAATTTTTAGGTTCACATAACAGATTCTAGAAATGAATCTTTTGTGACGGAACTCTAAGTGTGCAAAGCAAACTCTTTCTCAGAAATGTAAAATGTATAAAATACACTCAGAGATTAAATTAAAATATTTGGACTTCTGGTTCTATTATTTAAGATGTTCGTAAATTATTTTATGGAAATGAATTAAATTACAACTTTCAGGATTCAAACAGTTCAGTTAGAAGTTATATTCAGATAACGAGTTTAAGAGAATCTCTTTATTAAGATGTTTACAAGGTCTGAGCTAGAAGTGATTTAGCATTATTATAAGAAAATGGTTTTCATAGAAAATATATATATATATTTATATTATATGTCCTATTTACTAAGAATGTAAGAGTAGTCTCAATTATCCTTCCAAGAGATTTTATTGACCATATAGAATCAAATATTAGAGAAATGCAGTTAGGCCTAACATATAGAATAATGTTAAAAATTTTGATATTACGATGAATGAACCGATTGAAAGTAATCGTCATAATGTCTGTTTAAAAAATTGTCTGTCATAAAGATTAAAAAGAGAAATCTAATAGTGGAAGTACATGGATAGAATATACATAAAAATCTAAACTATCCACTTTATTTGAAAATAAAATTTTTGTAACTTTTAAAATAATTGGGTGTTTAAAAAAACTTCTATTTAAAAGATTTATAATTGTTGGTAATTTTATAATTGAATTATTAAGAAACAATCTAATGGGTAAAGGCGTTTTCGTGTTTTCTTTTGACTCCCGTTTAATCAAAGAGTTTGTTTGAACAATACGAACTGAGCATTGTTGGTAAATAAATCATAACAGGAAAGTATACGTCAAAACTATTTTTAGAAAAGAGCTTTACTATCTCAAGAGTAGTAGTCACAGTAGTATAATTTATAGTACCAGGAGACCGAGCTAAAGCTCGATTATAAGCAGGGCTATGATTTCAATAATAACTATTATTGCAAATTTCCGTGAACATCGTCTATAACATTAAACAACTAAATAAAGGGTATATTTATTTAGCAGAAGTATTCGTTGCCATGGTAACTATAAATAGATACAACATTAAATTAGGCTTACCTCTAATAAAATACAGTTTAAAAGAAAACAGATGATTATTGTAATGGCATTGAAAACATTTGCATCAGCTGTGCTTCGTTTAAAAGAAAACAGATGATTATTGTAATGACATTGAAAACATTTGCATCAGCTGTGCTTTGTATTGTTTAAAATGGACAAATTTCACTTTTTAATTTAATAAAAAGACGTAGAAAACGAATTTTCCCAGACTGGTGACCATTTCCAATCGATTTCTCGTGGCCCCATATAAAATCAAAAAATCAAAAATCCTTAGACGGAGATTCCAGATCCATTTAGCAGACAGACAATTATCTGTCGCTTTAGAAGATAAGATACTATAAAGCTAATGGCTCTCTCACTTCCGACATTAAGTTTTTAAAAACTTGAAACTCGTAAACTTAAAGATTTCAGCACTCATGTGACGGAAATTTTTTTAAATAAATTTTCACCCCAAAAAATTTTAAATTGCACACTAAACTTTCAATTTATTGCAAACTTTAAAACTGTTCATTCATATTTATGAAACAAAATCATTGATACGCAGACCATTTAAACGCAACTTAATAATAGTCTATTATTGTCCATATATATAATTTAAACTATCTATTAGTGTCATGTGAACACTGCGTACTTTCCTACATACTGACTCTATATTATATAATATCAATCTAAAGAATATGGTCTCAAGTTTGAGGAGAAAATATAAAAATGTATAAATCAAATTTATGTCTTTAAAGAAAACTGTTTATAAATTTAAAATACATCAGCTGATAGATTTAATGTTGGTAACAAACCTTCTTCATACTCTAACCTCTCTAAACATATAGAAGGCATGTATATCTCAACGACATTTCTACTTACGGGTTATTTCATACTTTGTAGTAATCTGTATTTCTAATTCTTAGGATAGTGTTTTGTTTATCAGTGGGCCTGATCATGTTGGTCTTTGTAACATTTATTATAACTTCTAATTTGCAATTTCATTTGGAAATTGAAAATTGTTTGCCATGTTAACTTTGAAGTTATTACTCAACCTACACCTTTACTAAAAATAAATTATAAAGGAAAACTTAGGTAATTTTAATTAGAAACAATTGGGTGCGGTGGAAGAAAATTAGCAAGCGAAGCACAGAAGTTTATCCTAGTACAGTACTTAAAATAATCGCATCTGTTTCTATAATAATAAGTTTTATATTTTCACTTTGTAATATAGAACCAGAGTTTGGCACACTCTGTAGGTAGCCCTAACCAAGAGTTTTTAATTAATTGACTTCTTACGTCAACTAAAACCTGAGCTATTTCTGTTAATAATGCTGGGCTTTTGCTCGGGAAAATATTTTAGTCCATTGTGTAAAGATTTAAGAACATTTCGTAAATTAGTTTGTGTTCTACCCTACATACTGCGGCAGTACAAGTGGTATAACTATCAGTGCGACAATGTCAAGTGACTGCAGTTACAGCCATCAAGGTTACAGCCAAGGACTTCTTCTCCTTCACTTTGATACGTTATGCTAATCTAAAGTTTCAGTAAGGCGTGCGGTTTAGCAAAGTATTTCATTAATCGGATTTATGATTCTGCATCGGAAGATATTGCGTGCATACAGTTCTCTCTAGAGGAGAAACTGAGCACCTAAAATATTAAAAATGTTCAGGGTTTTAAGTGTTAAATAAAATCTACTAATTTATTAAAGACTGTATTTGATTACAATGGCATTATGTATTATTGAATTAAAAATGGATTTTATAATGGTAGTGTTTTTGATAAGACTTTTTTACATTTTACAAAGATTTGATAGTGACATTAATTTGGCATTTTCATATACAGGTTGTTTAACTTTTCCTGTATGATTTTATTTGTTAATTGAAGATTAATTATGGAATTTAGGAAATTGTTTTTTTTTTCTGTAACTTGTTTTAATTTTGACCTAAAACTAAGATTCCAAGATAATATTGATTTACTACGGTTGTATGTAATGGTGGAAGGGCGGTCTTATTAAAAACAAAATGTTGAAAATTAACTCATGAATAAATTAAACTGCTATTTTTAAACATCTTATATAAATGTGAATATATTAAAACTATAATAGTTGTACTATTGCACTACAGTGTAGTTCATAGTGTCTGTAGTACGTAAATTTCAATTAAAAAGAATGAATTTTATCTTTTGAAAGTTTGGTATCAATGCATATTTTGTTTTCATGGTTTGAAATACAAACAATTCTAATCAAATTAGAATAAACCCTGACTCCTTAGTTATTTACATAGAATAGTGTGTATGTGTTAAAAATATTTGTTATTTTCATAATCGCATATCCATTTTTTTTGCTTATATTAAACGATTATGCAATTTTAATTTTAAATAGTGCCAAGTTTGACGTAAAATTTAAACATTATATTTACGTACACGATAACAAGAGCTAAGACAGTGGGAATGAATTACCTTATACAATTACTGTAGTCTTTAATAATTGAACAGATAGTTAGCAGTTTTCACATTTAATGGTAGACGAAGAACAAACTTTGTTATTTTCCTCAACAATATAATATGCAGGAGGAAACTGAACTTCATTTTCACAAATACCTATTACTAAGCAACTCATGCGTCAAATGAAGATAATGTAATTAAATTGATTTAAAAAATCTGGTAGAAATTTAAAGACTAAAAATAAGTTTTACTAACATTAGGGACTAAAAAATGGCCAAAAGGTTTTGTTATGCTTTTTGCATGCTTTTGCAGGAACGAATGTGTGCTTAACTTTATTACTGACAGGAAACTAGTAATTACATGCTGCAGATGAAGAACGTTTGCAACAGTTCATACTGTATGAAATAATAATGTTTTTTTTTTTAATATTAAGGTTGACTTGTTAGAAGATATAGCCTACCTGATAGAATAAAACTTAAACACAGAATGTCACAACAAACACGTTTATTACTCAAACTCATTTCAATGTCAATGTCGTCATCTTCTGTGATACATAAGCACAATAATCAAACTATGATAGTTACGGTTGTATTATTGTGCTCGTGTAGATTATTATAGCCTGTAGATTAAAACATTGCCTGCTGTGGTACATAATAAAATACAAATCAGAAAAAAGATTTATGTGCAGCATTTAACTTAAAATAGTATAAGAAAGCCTAATTGCCGATTTCGTTTTTTCACAATAAGTTTAAAAAAACTTTTCCGAGAAGTTTCTGAATGGCGCTTTAAATAGTAACAAAATGAGCAATAAAATCAGTGGATTTGTGTAATTTTGTTTGTCAAACCCCGTCGATAATGAGTCACAGATGAAAAAAAGATAAGGTAAACAGAAAAGTACTTTTCAATAAAAAAAAGGTTTTTTCTTGAAATAGTTTAGTTATGTTCTTATGAAATTGAATAAACAGTGTTTACAATACCTTAACAATGTTATATTGAAGTTAAATAAACAGTGTAGTTTGATGTATTCACAGTGTAGTTTAATACTGTATACATAATATAACGATAGGATTTTTTTCTGAAACACCTTTTCCTAAAATTCTCTGGTGCCGATATTAATAATTTAGACATTGATGAAAAGCTTTCTTGATTACATTACAAAATAATTCCAATTTTCCTTTTCATTTCTCACTGAAAACTTAACTTCCCTTAACTGTTACAATAGTTCGCCGGTTAAAGCATGAATTTTGTAAAGTTTGTTTATTTAACAATTATTTCAATGAACTAAATACACGCATTCCGACGAGACCAAAATATCTTATATTGATCCAGCAGAGCTGTAGAAAAAAGTGTTGCAAACCCAATGTCATACAGTTCTACACAGTAAATGAAATAGTGTTTGACTGTAATAACCACGGCTATAAAACAATATATTATTAGCTTGTGACAGCTTATTTTTAATAACATCTGAAATGAATATTATTTTGGAGTACGGTATGCATTTTTAAGAATTAATTAAAAGACTAATAATTTATTTTTAGGTTAGGCCAAGACCAAACCGAACAAATGTATAAATAAAGGCCTAAACTGTTTGAGCGGAGAGAACATAGCACGCAGAAGTCTCTACTGGTAAAAAATAAATACCCAAGAATAGTATGGAATTTTTTCAGTTTACTGTTAGAATTGAGTATACACAAAATGAATTAGTTCCACTCACTACATTACGGTTTCTAAGAATTCATCTATTTACTAATTAATGCGTCTACTGTCTGGTCGGTTTTAAAAGTATGACTCGTATACAGTAATGAAACAATTCAATTGACGATCAAGTTAAATACCCTAATTTATAACTCTCCTTTCCCGGAATTGACAACGCGAAAATATATTCAGAGAGTTTTTTTGTTTAAATAGATTATTTGAATCACTTGTAGTAATAGTAATATGTGCTCGTTAACTTGAAAGAAATGTAAGTTAGTTTAATTTGAGATTCGTATACAGTGTACAATAATTTCGGAATAACTAAAACCATTTTCTGAATTATAGCCATTACAAATTGCTCAATTAAATGATTTAAAGGCTACAACACATAGAGGGGTAAGTGAAGGTTTTTAAAAATGGCTGACAATGATTTTGTAAAGTTAAAGAGTAAAATTACTAGTATTTATATATTTTAAGATACAACAATTAGTTTGAAGGAAGTATTTGTTTTTAGGTATTTTACTGGAATCTTTGTTTATTATTGAGTATTTCCAATTTTTGATTTATCTAAAAGGTTAGGATTACGCCAAATAATCAACACCAAAGCTACCTAAATATATAAGGATAAATGTTTCAATAGCTTCCTAAAAAAGACATATTTTATGGGGCTGAGATGACTTTACCCCATGCCGTATTTTAAAATTAAACATTTGAAGCAATACTCATAATCAATTAATTATTAATTTAAATGTTTGTTAGTTTTTTTATTTAGTTTTTGCTTCACGAATGTCTTTTAACCATTATAAACTAATGAGGAGTGAATACGTATAGTCGTAAAGTACCTTACGAAACCTATTGCCCAAAACTAGGCTTGAACCTGAGTAACAACTTCACTACAGTTCACCCATATTCTTTGTATAAAAACAATTTCGTAAAAATACGATGGATGTAAAATTTGACAGGTTATTTTTTGGATTTAAAAATTAATAAAAAGTCTCGCAAAAATTAATTGTTCTTACATAGAAATGAAAAAAAAAGAAAGAATTCGAATCTACGAAATGCCATATTTCAGGTATCATTTAATTATTAAAATGCAATTTAGGCCTACACTTTATTTTCCCCATAACCTAATTTGATTTACACGGTTGTTTTTATCGTTTATTTTATTTACTGTTATAGTAAATTTAATTGGAATATTTTACTTTTCTTCTTCATTACGTCTGCATTAAATACAAAATATTGTGCACTCGTACTTTGAGCTCTTAATAAGTTTAACGAGTTAGGAATGTCGGTACAATATCGATATAAATATTCAAGACACAAACGTAGTTTATAATAATGACACTAGGTTTACTTCTTAATTGCATAAATTTGAATACAAATTTGAATTCCAATTATTTTTCATCTAAACAAAATAAATGTTTGGAGTGATACTTCACCTGAATTTGTCTAAACAGCCCATTAGCAAGTTAAAATATTATGCGACAAATGTAATATGATAAATATAATAATACTTGAACTAGCAGGCTACTCAGCCAACAGCCTGATTGTAGTTTCTTTACAAAGTGTTAAAAGAATAAAACCTTTAGAGAGCCTTCTTTGTGGACTTCTGTACTCAGTACTCGTACTCTCATACGTGTCTCATAACAGAAAGAATGTTACATTTCAGGTACAGCATTCGTATTCATTCAAATTAATGCTAGTTTATAATCATTGATTGAAATATGAATGTACAATCTACTTTAATACAATCTACAAAGCTTATACAAATTCTGTAATTTAAGATAAACATTTTTCGAAAAACTTGCTTTCTATTTTTATTGGTTCATATTAAGTAGTTGAGGTTTATTTAATTGATTTTCTAATAGGCCCTAAAGGGTTTTATTTTAATCATTTATTTGATCTTTGTTTGTAACGATTTAACTCAAGCATTCGATAAATCCAATTTTACTTATCTAATTCAGATCAATCTCTTAATTTTAGCCGTTACAGAGCTACAGGCTGCCACGCGTAAAAACGATATGGCCGCCATACCAATTATTTTTAATGGAAATTAATGTAAATATTCTTGAAACACTTTAAATCACCACTGAATTATAACGGAACAGAAATGTTACACATGCAGTGTTAAATTAAAGACATATCCAACAATGTGCAAAATAACAGCTGACTTTTAAATACATTACAATACAGCTGTTACGCAATACATTACGTTAATTTCCATGAAAATTAATTGATATTGTTTTTACACATGACAGCTCTGTAACGGCTGCGTTTAGAGAAACATACCAAAGAACAAAAGTGTCATAAAACAATATGTTCTACAAAAAGTGCAATAAAAATATTGTATTTGTACTTAAAAAATTAAAGATGGCGGCCATATTGGAAAAATGGCGAAGATTAAAAATGCGGTAACACTGTAATTTTAATGTACGGATAAATCCAGAGAAGGTTCCCAATTTAAAGTTTTTCGAGAAACTGATAGTTTCCGAGAGTCCAATGGTGGCCATCTTGAGTTGATCACCCTGTATATTCTTTTATTCGTTGAAATAATAATTACACCGGCAGATTATTTATAAATTTTTGTAGATTCTTTAATGTGATGGTCTATTTAGTAGAAATCATAAGTATAACACATGTATTAACAAATATTCTATATTTTACATATTGTATCTTGAAAAATTGTAGTTTATTATTGTAAAATAGGATATTACATATTAAAAGTCAATGGTATTAATTTCTAAATTAATATGAAACATATACCAAATAATTAAATGTTAGGTTTAGTAAATCACTGATGTAGATATTAGCGATATATTATAATATACATTTCACACAGTACTACATTTTTTAAATACATTTATCTTTAAAAATTATTTAAATTTTGTTTTACAGAACGGTTAATTAATGCTCGGTACTAAAAACAAAACAAATTTGAAAGCAAGATATTTAATATTATACAAATATTATTTAACTTAAGGTAAACGCCTGGGCTGTCACTGAGACGTAGAATAAATAATTTATATACATTCATCATATTCATTTTTCTATTGTTCTAATAAGAAAGACAATTATTACAAATATAAAACTTAAAACACAAATCTTCCTTAAACAACCTATTAGTATGTATTTACTTTCAAGACCATCCGACAAGTGATAAAGAGAAGTTATTGATGGCTATTCTAAAGGCTACCTCACAGATATAGGCCACCATAACATTCTATCTGTGAAGTGAAAGTATTTCCTTTATTACTTCAGCTAATGTGACTGATCTTCAGCGATTACAATACAACCCATACCTCACGCTAAATCGTGCGCAACGTGCGGTAACGTGCAATCACATGATCACAGCTTGGTCAAGTAGCTGGTGGCAGATTTAAATCGTTTAGTGATAGTCACCTATATTTAGAGTTCTGTAATTTAGGAATATTTTAAATTGGTATTTAAATTTAATATTGAAAACTAGAGTAAACTATATTTTAGTTATTTTGATTATTATGAAAGCTTAAATATTAAGTCTGGAATAAAATGTGTTTTGATTTCGTTAGTTAGTTGTACTTATTACAATTACAATTATCTTTATTGTTTAGTGCTTTAATTTCAATTAAAAATGTATTAAGTTTGACACACTGAAATACATTTTTTACCTTTTAAATGTAAATTATTATAAATAAGATTACGAAAAATAGTTGTGTTTTAGACGAAAAGTAAAACACTTTCCCTTATCTGACTTCAACCGGCAAGCGAAAGGAAAAAAGTAGGAAAATTGTTTCTACTCTATGTCTCAAATGCGCCATACGTATATAAGGCATTTTCTTTAGCCACGGTAACATGAGATGGCCTGATCGAAACGAGAATTGAAACGGTTGCCCTTCTTCTCCAACAGGCAGTTGCGAAGATAGAGATGGAGAATCATTTCTACTCATAGACAGTCTACGCGCATGAGTCACTTGTACTAATACGTAGCATAGGGAACCAGACTCTTGCGTATAATACTGTACATTAGTTGAACACTTTTTAATATTGATTTAATTTTTGATGAAGTATTAAAGCTAATGGATGAAATCAGCTGTTATATGTTTGCACCTTTGTTTATTATTTTAAATTATTTATGTTTATTTCGTTCTTCAAAAAAATTACTTAAGCCTACAAACAACAAACTACAGGGTGAGTCACTACTGACTACATTAATTTTAACAGTTGATTCTACTTATAAAAAGGAACAAAAAAATGTATATAAGCCCTTATCTGACCTTAACCGTTTAGCTGTCATGGCGTATTTTGTGATTTTTTCAAATTACACGACTTGGTGCTATTAGTTTGACGATAAAACCACACTAATGTAGTTATGACATGGAAATTAGTACCATTTGAAAGAGCATTACATTTCCTGTAAATTAAACATAGTACCAACATAATAACTAGGTATACAACATTTTTAAATAACTTTTAAAGTTAAAAATTATTGTTACAGACTTTTTCCTTTAAACTTTAAGGCTCAATTAAATCAGTTAAATTTTTCGTATTCTTATGTTCAATTAGGCCTACATAAAAAACTTCAAGGGGCCATTTAATTTAAATTAAAAAAGCTGATTAGATTGTATCAAAAAACAGCTGATTATAACTTTTTAAGTTTCCAATCAGCTGATTTAGTCAACAGATTCAGCTGGTAAAGAAATTACAGATACAGAAATTAGCTTGGTGTTTAGAACTAATACGATAAATCCTAATGCTTTGCCTAAACAACATTTTTATGAAATTTCAACACTTTTTCTACGTATTTGAAATTTTAGGGGGGGTGGGGGGGGGGGGGGCAAAGTTACAACAACAAAAAACACCGAACGGATTGGAATGAAATTTGGTATGTAGCTTCCATTAGGGTCGTAGGTGCTCGCTAAGAAAGGTTTTAAAAAAATTCAAAATTTTAGGGGGTTTTTGAGTTGTAAGAGTTACTAAAAACCCCCTTATTTAACTTTGATTTGTCTCTCCGTGCAAAACCGGATCGGGCCAGCTAGTTTATTATATATAGAAATTCAATTTAAAAATCGGAGGATGTCTCTCAATAAAATTCAACATTTTGTTAATAACAAAAATAACAATAATTTTGATAAGAATTAATCTAAATAATTAAAATAATATTTAATTTAATTACTACTAACAACAAAAATGATAGACATCCTCTCATTACCAATTTAATTTCATAACAGACATTTTTTCAAGTAGTTATTATTGTGTAGTATTAATTCGCAAAAACAAAAATTAAACGTTAAAAGCTTTGTAAATGTAAATAAAAGAAAAACTGAAAAGTGTTGCCGTATTTTAAATAAAATTTCTCAGTTGTTAGTTGATCCTAATTATTAAAGTACAAAATTTATTTTTATTCATATATTTCACATAATTCTTTTTTAACATTGTAATTCAATTCAATTTTATTTTGGCAAACAAACATTTTAAATGTTTCTCTTACAAATGCCACATTATTTGTCGACCTATTATTTTCTCTTGATCTTTCAGTGATCTTTTGAAAAATGTGACGTAGTTGTCGCTGCTATCTTCGCACACTGTGCGGTATCATTTCTTTACTCACAACTCTGCTTTGTCGCGCTTATCGCAGCTTGTATCGCTGTTCCACTATGCGGTTACCCTAAGATGTGCATATAGAAATCTATGTAAAATAGTTAATTTCTTTCAAAACTGATAGGCGGGGAGCTTGAAATGTCTTTCAATACTGTTTGGCGGGGTGATTCTTTGGCAAAATTTGTGAACTCAAGAAATCTTGTCTCCTCGCCCCCTACTTCCTGCTGTAATAGTTCCCCACCAAACAGCCCCCCCCCCCCCCATTAACAACAACTTTAAAATGATTAATGCAATCTGCAGTTTGAGATACATCAAATTAAAATCATAAAATGAGTAGAATTTTTGTAAAAATAAACTAAAGTTAGCTCATACTTCACTTGCTTTTTAAAAAAAATTGCAGACCTTATTTTAGAATTTATATTTAATTAAGTAGACTTAAATGGAAAAACTCTAATACACTATTAACCATTGTTAATGTGTAAATTTAATCTAATTCGATACATTATTAAATTAGAAATTATTAAACCAAAAATTTATTGAAATACATCGATTTAAAACTCAAAACTTTTAACTGGGCAATTTAGTTGTTTACCACTGTATTTTTCGATGTTTTTGTATTCGTAAAAAATATGGATTAAAAACGTTACGTAAGCATTCACAGAGTAGCTAAATTGAAACTAATTACTTATTCCTTATTTTTATTGATAATTTTTCAAATAATTAAAAATATTAGATCATTTTAAAACGAAAAGGCAACGCTTTAATTAGGACAGAATATGTTAGGATTTTGGCTTATTTGTGGAGTTATTTTAATACGTTGAAGTTAGAAACAGAACAAGGTTCAGAGGCAATTAAAAAGATTAGAATTCTCTGTCAGTCGATGAAGTTATATACATTTCGTATTCGAAATTTAAAATTGCAATTGTTTGTCTCATATTCTTCAATACTGTGTTTTATAAATCTCAGTGGAGAAACGTTATTCCTTCAGTTAAACAGATACCTCACCCAAGGGCACGACTGCGTGAGAACAGCCACACAACTTGGCACCGGGAAGTTGGTAGAATATGATGTCATCACACACATGGCCTAGAGTCGTAGAATGGCTTTGGCAATGCCTTAACAGAAGTAATCAATAATAAAACAAGTTATCATTGTGTACGCCATAACAGTGAAAAAACAATCAATTAAAAACAGGAAACAATTTTTGTGGAAATCAAATGGATTTATTATGTATTTTGAAAGCAAATCTCAAAGATATTTTCATGATCAAACTTAAAAAAAAACTATAACTTGTAAGAAAATAAATGCTATTTTTAGAAAATTTTGTGTACCTTCTTCAACTGCCAATGCACTAAGGCGCTCCACGAGTTAAATTTGTAATTTAATGGTTTTCGATGTTATACATATACTCAATTTACTGAACTAAACATCTAACCAATAAAAATAAGTGGAATCTATATATATAAAAGGCAAAGCCCTCACTCACTGATCATCACTAATTCTCCCACTTCGGATGAAACTAGAGAGATGAAATTCGGCATGTGTATACTTTGTGGTGTAAATAGGAAAACTAAAGAAATTAATATTCATTTTGATATTTATATTTTTAGAGGTAGTTTTGACTGATCACAGTTTCTCAAAAATCATACCACATAGGAACTTGAAATTTGGTACACATATTGCTCATAGGCACTAGAGGCGCACTGAGAAAGCATTTTAAAATATTTGGCCTTTAAGTCTAAAACAACCCCTAAAGCAATAAATATTGTTTATTATAAATCTCAAAAAACATACCTCCTAGAAACGTTAAATTTGGTACACGTATTTGCCATAGAGGCAAGAGGCGTACTAAGACAGGATTTTTAAAATATTTGTTCTGTAAGGGTTGAAACAACCCCTAAAACAATAAATATTGTTTGTTATATATCCCGAAAACCTTATCTCCTAGGAACGTAAAATTTGGTACACATATTTTTCATAGGAGCTAATGGCAAACTAAATAAGGATTTTAAAATATTTGGCCTTTAAGGGTTGAAACACTCAATAAAAAAATAAGTATTGTATGTTATAATTTCCTTAAAGCTAGAAAACAAAAATTTGTGCGTTTATTTCTTATACGATAGATATAAAAAGTAAACCAGTTTTACATTTTGTCACGTTCTGCTATAAGGGGTGAAAATGTAGTAACAACCCCTAAAATTGTAAATATTAATTGAATACCGCCTAGGAACGTGACATTTGGTACACATATTGCTCAATAGGGGCTAGAGGCGAACTAAGAAAGGATTTTAAAATATTCGGCCTTTAAGGGTTGAAGCAACCCCTAAATCAATAAACATTGATTGTTCCACTTTCCTTAAAGCAAGAAAGTTGATTTTTTTTACATTTACGTCTTACAAGATACATATAAAAAAATAAACCAGTTTTACATTTTATAACGTTCTGCTAAGGGGTGAACATTTAGTAACAAGCCCTATAATTATAATTTTAATTTAATGCCGCTAAGGAACGTTAAATATTTGGTTCACATATTGCTCATAGGCGCAATAGACGCACTAAGATGGGATTTTAAAATATTTGGCCTTTAAGTGTTGAAACATCCCTTAAAATAATATATGTTGTTTGTTTACTTTCCTTAAAGATGAAATTTTGTACATATATTTCTTACAAAACACATATGAAAAATAAATGAGTTTTACATTTTTTTACGTGCTGCTAGGAGTGAAAATGTGTTAACAACCCTCTAAAAACAATAATTATTAATATTCATACATTCCTTAAAACTAGAGATCTGAAATTTTGTACAGTTATTTCTTAAACGATACACATAAAACCAGTTGTAAAACCAATTGTACATTTTGTTACGTGCTGCTAAGGGTTGAAAATGTAATAACAAACCCTAAAAACAATCAATACTAATTGGTATTCTTTCCTTAAAGCTATACAGCTGAAATTAGGCACTTATTAATTTTAGGAAAATATTTAAGACATAAGCTGATTAAAACTATCCAGATCAATGCATTCGCCTATTAAAGACGTTTCTGGGTGATTTGCAAACATCCAGCTAAGACAGTGATTTACCAGTCTGTAGATTTAGCGGTTGAAAAAGAAGTGCTCTTCACTCTGAATTTTTTATTTATTTAGCACACATACCATGACGAAGACGATTGACGGGTAGCCCGTGAACAATAAATACCAAAGTAATTGAATATAAAAGTTATAATTCACTTTCATTAAATAATAGATGAAAGAAAATGAGAGAAAACTATGACAATTAATTATGAATCATGGTGATGCAACAAACAAATTCCCTGTAGCAAAGCACAGGTATTCAGCTAGTACATTATAAACTGGTGATGGCCCTCGAACACAGTATTGCTTTCATTGCAAGTAAGAAAGGAAAACATAATTTTCACACCTTTTTCATAAAGTAGGGTTCCTATATAGTTTCCTGTAAATTACATTTTTAGCTTGCATGACGTGAGTGGTCGACATTTTTTTAGTTCGACCCTGTTAAATTCGAACTTAAGTCGTTGCTCTGCTAATCTAATCTTTTGTTTATATTGTTCATATTTTAGTTAAACTTAAAGTTTGAGATTTACTTATCCTGAAAGTGTTGTTGAAATGATGTTTTTATAAATTAGTTTCGTACATTTATCTGTGCTTCATGTAATCGCAGATGTTCACAGAATTATATTTTTTAATAAAATTATTTGAATGTGTAGTGAATTTTCCTTATAAACTCACAGTTCGTAGTCACATAAATGTGCATTGAAGTGTGCATTTTACCTAAACGTGTGGAGTCTATTAATACAACAAGCTGTCCAAATATTGGCTGCATAAATAGAAGGGTAATGAGATTTTCAGCTACATTTTTCAAAAACCATTAAAATCTACTTTTAATTTTAAAATCTTTAAAAAATAATATCAAACGGTGTCAAACATGTCAGTATTATGAAATATTTAATGAAGCAACCTTAGTCTCAACAAAAAATATACAGTGCATTATATTTTTAGTTTTGATTATTGAAATATGTGGAGAGCTAAGTTAAAAAAAATCTACTTTATACAGATGTATACAGATTAAATTGTAGCTCATGCGATAAATTTTACGTGGGACAAACAGGACGTTCGTTCACCACGCGATATAAAGAACATATCCAAGCACTAAAACACCCTGAAAAATCAAAGTTTGCGGAACACCTGGTAAATTGCGATCATTCGTACGAAAGCATGAATGATAACATGCAAATATTACTGAAACGTAAAAGGGGTAATTATATGAACCGCATGGAAGAATATCAAATATATCGCAATGAGCTAAGAAACCCGGATGGATTGCTAAATGATAAGAAACAATTCGATGCAACCCCCACCTTCGAACTTATAAACCGGATGACCACCTGCCGATAACAAAATTAACACACAGTGCACTGAGTAGTGCCGGCATAAAGATATGGTAGCCTGGACGTTTATATGTTTTTATTGTGCGCGAGTATTGTGTAAATGTAATTTTGTTTTAAATGTTTTTAATTAAGTGTTTTTGATCACCCGAGGATGGACGACAAATGTCCGAAACACGTGTAGTGTACACAAGTGACTTTTAATTGAAGATAAAAACTTCAAAGGATTGCTGGCGGTGAGTCCAATAACTATTGTTATTAAAAATATTGTTTAACATTTGTATACATAAACTACAAAGAAATATAGGGATAGGCTAAGAGTATATTTATAATTACTCGTGGTTGATATTATTTTTTTTTTAAAGTTTATAAAAAAACTTACTAACCCCCCCCCCCCTACCCCCCTACCCCCGTTTTAGTCCGCAAATCATGTTATGTTTTCAGCTTTTTGTCGATAAATCTGTTATCTTTTTACTTACATAACACTGTCTTTTTATGGTATAAAGAGGAAATTTTTGTCTCTTGTATAGTTATTGTAAGTTTTTCATAACATGTGATATTACACATTTTAAACAGTCACAATGTTTTAATGAGAAAATTACATCTATTGATATTTTTCTGGAATTGGATTTCTGTAGCACATGCAAGTACAATTAATATAATATAAATAATATAAATGCAAAACTTCATTTCGATCATTTACCATTCAAAATTTGTTTATTTTTGTTCAAAACAAAAAATTGCATCTCGATAGAAAACTAAGCATTTTAGAGCATAGACCCTACGTTTATATAAATTTGTCTTTATTTTCATCCGTTGTCTAAAATTCTTTACATTTCTTCCTGAGACACCCCAATGTATCACATGTATTTTTTGTTTGTGTAAATCTAAAAAAATAGAAATATTTAACTTATGTATTGTAATAGTTTGCCTATTTTGTTCAAATAGATTTTAGTCATGTTACTTCACTACAACAGATTGATGTGTTGCCTTATATATATTGTTTTAAATAATTGAACCTCGGTATTTGTCACATTGTATCTTTAATGTATGACTTTAGATATTCAACAGTGTTTAAAGCTCTTTAAAAATATATATATATACAATCACAGCTAACATTTTGAACAGAAACGATAAATTCATTAAGTCCTAGAGTTGCTGCATAAAGTATGTGTTTTAGTTGACACTAACTTTTCTAGAACTACTACGGTACATAATAAATATTTGTCAACGAATATAATTAATAAGGCAACGCAAGGATTGGCAAAAGATTTTATTCATCTTAATAGTGTAAATCCCAGAAGATAAAACTATTATAATAATTGTATATATAAATTACCCAAATTGCGGTAAAATATTTATAGAAAGAAAGATATTAGTTTCAAGGGTTAGGTATAATTCCGTACACATTATAAGTACTTTCTGATTTACATTTTGCAAACAAAATCTGTTTTTATTTAGGTTATTGCGTATGCAAACAATTGTTTATTTATTTTTCATCAATAATTAACCTCTGATGGCCTTGACCTTTAAACTTCCGCTGCGCTATATATAATTTTGATACTCAACTAACGTAAACAATTAACAGATACTGATTAAACATGAATTAAACATAAGCAAGTGGTTCTTTATTTTCGCTCCGAATATTAAACAGTTTTTACATACCCTTTGTCTTAATTTATGTATTTACGATACTGCATTAGTTTAAACACATTTAAATTTGCCGGTAAAGTTACATAACTTAAATGGTTTATATAACATTATTAGGATGATACACATTAATTTTATGAACTCATTTAATACTAACTTGAAACTCAATTTCGAGTAAACGCATTACATTTTTAAAAGAGTTTGTTTGCAATAATATATCTCTCCAGTGTTTTTTTTTTTTTTACTAAATTGCCACGAATATAAGGTAAGCAGCCTTCTGCTCACCATTTGGATTGGTACTGTTGTATATATTTTATTTTAAATGGATCGTCAGAGCCTCTATATTTTTATTCGCGTTCAAGTTATAATTGACCATGAATAGTTGATCACAGTTTGACCCATGAAAACTCATCAACAGTGTTTAGAATACCACAACATTTCTATGAGTATAACTTTTTTTGTGAATACGTTTCTACGAATGGAAGATATTGCAGTAATGTAACTGAAAGATAACATAGACAGTAACAGAGGAGGCTATCAAATAATGTACAAGTGTCTGGACAAAGAAGATGCTCACTTCTAAATGTTCAGCTCTTGGTGTTGTTCGGTCTACCACTATCCTTTCAGTGCTTAGCAAGTTAATTAGTAGTTTATATTTAAAACGCACACATACAATTGCAAACAATTATACCTACCATTTAACTATTAATAAGTCACTTACTATTTGTTATATTCAGAAAACCGTTCAGTACATTCAAATAAACAAATATTTTTTTTAAACACTCAATTTGTTCACAACCAGTGACAATTTGCATAGGTTCGGACCACTACTCACTTTGCTAAAAACAACTTACTCTTCAACTGGATCTTAGATAGGAAGTCGTCTATTGTAACTCCACTTTTATGTCATCAGGTATCAGTTATTTAAACGTTTTATTTTAACTTAAAACGGAACAAATTAACTGCTATGATTAATCCATTGTTTTATTAGTAAAGCCTCGTCCACACTTGCAGACTGTGTATGCAAACAATCGGCCGACTGTTTGCAGACTGTCGGCCGACTGTCTGCCGACACAGTTTGTGATTCGAGTCTCCGTCTTGTTTTGCGTCCACACTAGAAATCCAGTGTTTGACGACATGGTGACTGAATATGCCGTGGTTTTAGCTTGTGCGTGCTTTATCTTTGTAAATCATGTGGCTGATTTATTATTAAATAATAATAACAATACACTAATTCTCACACACATACGTTTAATGACTGTAATATTACCCTCCCTCTCTTTACTATTGACTGTGGTATTTCACTTTCTGTTGTTACGATAATCCTATTGGTTGTTTATACGCTAAGACCATGCCCACTCTTGTAGAGGGATATAAATATGTAGCTTAGTCCTAGGCTAAACTAGTTATACGTTTTTAGTTGTAGCTTATGTATCACTGAGGATGACGACTTTGTCGTTGAAACGCGTTTGGTCATTAAACGAATGTATGTGAGAATTAGTGTACTGTTATTATTTTTTTAAATCTCTCTTTATGTATAAAATAACACAATATTTGGTTAGTTATATTGTTCAAACAATATTTTTCAATAAAAATTCAATATTAATATATGTTCTGTAATATGAAAAAAGTCACTTTAGAGACTAATATTGAAATATAGGCTACTATTCTTAATTTAAAATAAAAAGTAAAGGGGTAAAAATACGTATTACTTACTCTCACAATTTTATTGATTTAATAAGAATAAATAAATTGTTATGTTATGTTCTTCACAAAAGTATAAAATGTACCATGTATATCACTTTACAGTATAAGTATATTGGTAGTCGGCCGACAGTCTGCGTGTTTCCCGTTCGTTTGGAAAACAGAAAACATTGTCTTTTGTCTCCAGAAACACACAGACTGTCGGCGGACAGTCGGTAGACTGTCCGCCGACAGTCTCCGGAGACAAGAGAAAACACCGGAGAGACAGTCGGCCGACAATGTTTCCGCAGACAAGTCTGCAAGTGTGGACGGGGCTTAACGATTTTCAATTGTCTATTGTGTCACAATAATTGAACAAGAAGATAACCTCAATTCTAACAACACTTGAAACGAAATGAGTTCATCCAGTTTACCTTATTGTATCAGTTATCGTTGAGTTGACGATCGAACACATTCGAGAACAGTCCGCGATAACGTGCATCGCTTGTATTTGTATAAATTTTTAATGTGTTGTAATTTGTGTTCTTTAAATGTTTGTGAAGTGTATTTGTGTGTACATTTGAAAATGACTGAATAAAGAGTCGACACGCGACATGTAAAGAAATCATAATAGCTACATCAAACCAAGGATTGTTCGACAGAATTGCCATAAGGTAATTAAAGTAGTTATGTGTATTCTGGTGTAGGCCTACTTATTTAGTTAGTTTATTGTTTAAAAATCATTTACCAATGTATAGAGTAGATTTTAAGTATTAATGAGTAAATAATGATTTTTAAATCATTCTTTTAGGTTTTAGAAAATTGATAAGACATGCAAATAATTTACTATGAACAAAATATAATAAAATTCATATTCAGTGTTTTCAAGTTCAGGTGTTTTATTATCTTCAGCTGTACACGAATTGCAATTATAAATTTAGCGAATTTTTTTATTTTCTAAAAATGTTGTCTAAGAAATTTGGAATGTTGTACAAAACTCAAAGTATACGAACATTGCTAAAATTTGTTCGGTAGAACTCTAAAAATATTTATTTACATATATTATATTTGACAAATAAAGTAAAAATTACAATTAATTACCTCTATTAACTGCGTTCCAAAGATGTCCTAGTTGAAGGATCTTTTCACCTTGACCAGAGAATCCTGCGGCTGTGGTGTTCAGTTCCGAGTTCCGAACACGTACACGAAATTCGGATTCACGCTATAATTGTTTTTGTTTCATGGAATTCATCGATTAACTGATAAATCACTCTGTATCAAATCGATTACTATCCCAGGGATACACATTTAATCCATCGCCGTTAGATGTATTTAAAAACTAGGTTATGAAAACGAATGATCCAGTTACAGTTAGATCATCAACCAGGAGACTTGAAGCTGAATCATCGTGAGAATTTGTAACCAGTAAGTGTAAATAGACGTCATATTATTTTTAGTTTTAGTTGTGACATAACTGTGGCAGTCATATGAAATGTCATGGAAACAATCGGTTTTAGGATTGTAACTGATTTGCAGGTAATTTATTTGTAAGGGACCATCTGACAAATGTTTATGTACAACCTGACAGCGGTTTTAGCGTTCAATGCTAAAACCTAAAAGAATGAATTCATAATTACTATTTACTCATTAATACTTAAAATGTATTGTATTCGTTAGTGATTATACTCTAAATTAACTCAATAAGTAGGCCTACACCAGAATATACATTTTATGTAACAAACTAACCGCTGACTTATCTATCAGTGAAGTGAATCAAAATGCATTATAATTGATAGTACATTTTCAAATAAGTTAGGTAATATTATAAATACTGGCCTTAATATATATCCGTAATTAATTTATTTTGGATTTTAAAATGATCTCTAAATCGTTCTTTTCTGCCGACTCATTGAAAGAAATACAGAGTTATCTTTTATGTCAAAATTGGTCATATGTTTTTTTCGCTTTCACTAACAACACTCTGACACATTTTAGACAATAATATCTTCAATGAGGAAATCCTACTTATGTCAAGTTCTACACATATGAAATATACGAAGACAGATTCTTCCACTGACCATACATTGATAAAACAGATCTTTTTTACAGATTTTCACATTTGATTTCTTCAAAAACATTTCTAATGATGGTCAAAGGTTTTAAGAATCTTATTTAATTTATATAAAATATGTACTTGCTGTGTCACTTATAACTAGTGTGAGTTCTTCGGGCATTTAAACAATTTTGTTGTTGGAAAAAGCTTCTTAAGGATATTCCAAAATGATTCCAAATGAGCCAATTTTCTAGCAATTTCTCACAGAAACTCCACACAAACTACGTAGTTAAGATGATGGAAAATTGAATTGTTGGTACTGTTGTTTAAGAGCTGTTTACTCTAATACATGTAAAATTGCATGACCCAGTGACATTTCCATTAACAGATGATTTCAAACTTTGAAATAATTTGTTTCTCAAATTTCGACGTCAGGTTTTGTTAGGAGAAGGCGTAAGTCATGTTGGTTCTTTTTGACCTTATTACAACTCCTGTTACTATCGAAAATGAAACATGTTATTTAGATATTTTAATAATAAATTCTTAGCTTTGAGTTTATGACTAACACATCACTTTTATTAAAATGTGTATACAGCAAGGAGTTGAGTTGACGTGTGAAGCACGCTGAGTTTCCCCTGGTAATATACGAGCAACATAACTACTAATACAAATGTTTAATACAATTATACTCCCAGAAAAAAAAAATAGGTCAGGTAAAGAGTGGGTACAGAAGTGAAGAAACTTTTTCGACAGATCATGCGTTAGTCATTCAATACAAAACATTTTAACTTGCACTTGCACAATATTTATAATGAAAATGTTTATCTTTAAAGAAATGCTGGTATGATTAGATTTGAAACAAATTTAACTAAGACAATACTAATTATTTATATTAAAATAATTTGTTATGTAATATATCAGGAGTAAAATAATCGGTTTTGTATCTTAACAATCTTTTGAAAGCAAAAGTGGAAAAACGGTTTGCCAATAAAAAAATTAATACTTAGTAAGGAATTTAATCTTTATTTTGATAGTAATAGAATCAAGGCAGAAATATCAGTAGTTTGTTGCGTATCGTCTGCACAGAGTATTAGAGACTGACATACTACAGACAGAAAATTATGAGTTCATTTTATGGTTGTAATTATATTTTATAAATATTTTTGATTATACACATTAATGGGAAGCAGCGAAATGCATTGGCTAAAGTGATGAATAATCGTTTTAAAAGTTGAAACTTCCAAAACAACTTTCTCATTTTAAAGTCTAGTTCGGGTAAAGTGCCTTGGATGCTTCCATGGCTCCATATGACGTACATGACGTAAAACATCAATAAAAATATAAACTTACAGATAAAACTTCACTTACCCCGAAATACATTCTAAAAAATAATACGAAGTTGTTCCTTTAGTCATCCGGGTAAATTATAGTACAAAGTTTAGACCATTTAATATTATTTTTCCAGATATCAATTAAAATTATGTTAAAAGTAAAGTTGAAACTTTATTTTCCTTTTACAAGTTTAATTTATACTAATACTAGAGGGCTCTGCCCCTCTGTGTGCTTCCCCCACTGATCCCCGCGGTGACTCGCGGTGAAGCAAATGCAAACAGAATATTTAATTGCATACTTTGATGTTTTCACGAATTGATTAGGACAGAGGCACTCGGTATCTGTGTAGGGTGGTGGTGGTAGTGGTGATCTGTATCTTGACGTATACGAAGCAGGGCCGAAATCTTTTCGTGAATGACAGGATTTTTTTTATATAATAGTATTAATATTATAAAGAGACAAATTTGTTGTGTGTTTGTTTTTGCAAATGATCTGGGTAAATTAAGAAATACCAAAAAAACTTTCATTTAGGGATAATTTATACTTTCTTTAGTAACAATCTTATTCTGTTAAACAAATTTAGCATTCTAAAATAAACATCCTTTCCAGGTTGTGCAGTTACTACGGCAACGAATAAATATTAATATATAGCCTACACAGTTAACTTGGATAATTAGTTTAAACAAACTATTAATACAAATGTTTTACTCTTCATCCAACTTAATTCTATGTTAGTATAATAATGTAAAATGTTAATAAATAAATATATACCGGTTTTGAGTTTACATTGATTTGATTTTTTTACCTAAAACATTAATGAATTTAATACAATGAAATAATGTCGAAGAGAGCTGGCAGACTATAAAATTTACAAAAAGGATTATTTTAGGATTAGCATAATCGTTAACCTGTCTGTGGCCTAAATACTTAATAAAATAACCACATTTGCCAACTATACATTTTTCAAAGAACTCTACTAAACTAAATAATTTGCAGTTTTTTATTGTGCATGCAAGTTAACTATTCCTGTTTATGTATAAGTCAAACTTTCTATAAAAAATGTAGGTCACATCAAATTATTCTGCTTACATCGTACGAGCAGAGTGAGGATAGGGGTTGGCTTGCGAAACATGGGTCTTCCCTAGTGTCTGTTAATTTATACACACCTTATAATTTGACAGCTATAATTAAATTGACACTGTTAAATTAACTTACTTAATATAAAAATACGTTAAAGTAATTATAACTGCCAAAGCTGATGACATAAATGTTTCAGTAATTGGAATGTCTGTTAAGTATTTACCCACTGAATTTACAAACTTCACATTAATATTCATAACGCGTGCCATCAATGCCATCCGTTAAATCAATGCGGTCAGCTTCCATCGACTGACTTTCAATTAATTAAATGCTTTGGTTTAGCAATTTTCCCCGCATCTTTTGTATCGATCCCGTATGTTCACTGGTTACATCATTTTTAGTTTTACTTTATTGAATTGACTATTTTTATTTAATTTAATAACATTAAACATTGCCTGTTGCGATGCTTTCGATCTCCTTAGTAATATGAAGGATAATTTGTGATTAGACGTGTTTGAACGAATTCAAACCCATGGTGCTGCTTCTACACGCGCAAAATGCAAAACAAGAGTGGCGTTTTGGTTAATGGCGCTTAAGCACATGCTCAGCTTCCAGCCTAACTAATGATGTTTGATTTACTTGCACGTTAGGCTAACTGAAATACAGTAAAGGTGTCAAGCAAACAATATTGTGTGGCCTGCAAACAAAGTCTAATAGTAAACTTGCTTATGATTATAAACATTTGTTATTGGTAATTAGTGTCAAGTGCATTGCAAAGCAAACATAATATAGTCACTTATTGTATAATATAGGGAAATATTACATTAATCGGAATAAAATTCCAATCACTAAGAATTAAATGTAATATTAATTAATCTAACAACATTATTGATGTTAAAGTTCTTGTGAAAAGTGATAATTTTGCGACGGGGATAGAGACTACGTCCCGAATGATGCACTGGTCTCTGGTTTGTACAGCGACCAAGGAATACCATGGACAGAGTAGCCTACATTAACATAAAGTCTTAAATAATGTGCAAAAACAGAAATAGCCTACATCAAACTTACAAATTTAACGCATTTTTTTATGTAGACCGGCAATGTCGTGCAAGGCTAGAAGCCGATTCACCTATCAGTGGTGGGGATGAAAACGTCTGATCGATATAATGACTTCTAAAGTTTTAAAACAATGCATTGGCAGCGATATTTTCAATGACGATGATCATTTTTTTTAACCAAACCAGGTTAAGAAATACTTAACCGTAAGACTTTATCACTATACTAAATTTCTTAACCAAAAAATACACAAGCAAAAAGTTTGGAGACATTTGACACAAACAATTACTTTCTTAGGACAGTAAATATACTTTTTATGATTTTTTAATTCTGGGTACAAGGGTTTTTAATTTTATATGGATATTGTGGTTTTATTTTTTATTCTAGGGCAAGGATTGTTTTATAGTTTTAATTTAGAATAAAGTGTTGTTTTCTTTCAAAACCGTAAGACTCATTCAGTTTCCTTAGCCTATTGTTATTGTACTTATTATTCAATTTTAATATATTAACAATTGTTATTAAATTATAATTACTCGGACCATGAATATATGGTACAATATAGTTATAGAACAAGCAATAGCAATACTAATGAATGACAAGACTTGTAGATACAGTAGATTAGCGATGGTTTTGTCAGCGCGCCGGTTCACAAAACAATTAAACCAACTCGTCACTATACCACAGCCTACAGCCTACAGGCTAAACTAAGCATTTTACAAAGAAATGTAAAGAATATTTTTTTCTCTTTTGGTTGATTTCCAACAACTTTTATGCTTTGACAAATCACCTGCCCAAAAAATACAAAACTTTCTCGCTATGCCTAAATTTCATGTCGTGTGTAAACACAACGTTGACTTTCTTTGTTTTATGTTTTTTCCCGCTACATAAAATATATTTTTCTATTTTTGTTTGATACCGTCAGCACGGTCATAGTGTTTTATGCAATATTTTAAAATTTCAGAATTTTATTTCAAAACTGTGTGTTTAAACGGTGTTAGTGAAACGTGGCGAATCAAAATGTGTACCGGTCGCGGATAGAGAATCCGGTATTTTCACCTATGAGTGGGCGTGGTCGGCTTCAACTACCTTAATGCGTTGTGCATGGGCTTTGCCAGTCTATAGTATTCCTTGATCGCTGGGTTTGTATTAAAGTTTAAACTATTTAGATAATTTCGATTAAAATCATGTTTGGTACTTCCCACTTCAAAATATATAACGTATATATTTATTGGTTATATTCAAGGAGTGTTATTAATAAGGGTTGTTTTAGTGATTTTATTTTAGTTAAGTTTCTTAGAATTCATTCTTAGTTAAAAACAATATTTTAATTAAATATTTCCAATCGGTTGGGAGGTTTAAATAAAATTAAATAATTATATTATTTTCAACACATTTATTTATAACTTTGATGTCACCGCCAGCAATCTTTGTGAAGTCGCCTTAACAGTTTGGGATAAGAACAGACTTTAAAATATTTAACACGAAAAGAAACAATACCACCGAGATACGATCAGCTGATATAAAAAAGCAATAACTCGACAGTAAATTAAGGTATTAATGTTAGTAATTCATCAAGCAGCTGAGTTGAGTGGAGTTTCCAAATGAAATTTATACGTTTTAGGGTTTTAACCAACTATTTGGGATATTGGCCTACTCACGAAGGCGCTGAATAGCTGCCTCCTTGTACGAAATATATTAGTATAATGTGTTTGCACCTTAGCCTCCAGCCCCGACTCAGCTTCGTTCCACTTGTTCGAGTTTGCACCTCGACCTTCCAGCCTCGGATCAGAACCTGCCCAAAAGGTACAATAGAGGTATTCTGACATCAACATTATCTGGTATCTTGTCAAGTAGACTGAATGTCTCAGTCAGAATGCTTGCATTTCAATACGCTCCGGTTTGGGCTGACGCAGGTTCCAGGTTCTGTGTGTTTTACACTTCCGTCAATTTGTTACTTGGACATAAAATTAAGACGTTTACGAAAAACTTGAAGTGTATAGGATACATGGAATTGTCTTATTTATAAATGTTTGGATAACGGCGGTAGTTCAGTTAGCAATGCGGTGAGTTTAGCCATTGGATATTACTTTGTGAAATATGAATAAGTTACCTTAAGTGCTTAAGGAACTTGTACCGAAAAAGAACAATGGCGGCGATAAATCAAATATTGATGAAAACCATTCCTACGCAGATTTCAAACTAACCAAGAACCAAAAAAAGATAAATATATGGATGCTATCGAGAAATTCGAAATATATAAAGTCTTTGATTACAATAAACATGGCTTATGAACGACAAACTCAGTTTCTCCTCCAATAACTTATATTGTATGATACAGTTATCCAAATCAAAGATAACAATCTTGGATAAATTCCACTGTTAGGCTTTAGACATGAGACGGCAGTTGTCTTTCAACATTAATACCAATGAATACTTAAATGTTTAAGTATTCATTGTTAATACGGTGCGCATGTGTTGTCCGTATGACAGGTACCCACCACCTTATATAACAATAATCGCTGGATCTATGTTGATAGTGATTGTGCTAAATAATGGCTTAATAGATTATGTCACAGTTTATAGTTAAGGGGAGGGGGGGCAGCTTGAGGCTAAATGTTCAAACCTAAGTATCAGTCTGTTAATAACCTTGGTCTGGAGCTGCATAAGGTAGACTCGCTTACCTTTACCTTCAGTTAGTTTAGTAATAAGTTCGGTCCAGCAGAGGAATAGCTTGTTTTACTGTAATAAACACTTTGAAGTGAAACAGTCGCCTTATTTTAAGATCCTTCTAGCCCACAACCTATCCTGACAACGCCTGTTCGTAAGGGGACCGAAGGCACCTAGCCAGGGCATCGCAGGATGAACTAAACGAGGGCCACGCCACATCTGTGTATGTGTTTGTGTGATTTGTATTAATATATTGACGTCCTCAATAGAGTGATAAAAACTCTGTTGATGGATTAAAAACTCCGAAACGCGTTAGTGATGAAATAAAAAAGTCACGTGATGGAGTCTACACATAAGGTAACTTATTGATATTTTATACAGTAGTGAGTAGTGAAATGGATACTGAAACAAAAATGAATGTTATTTCTATATTAATCCACTTCACATCTTCATTAAAGAAAAGACGTTGAGAAAAAAGACACTTCCTACAATACTATTGTTAAGCATATATTTGATAAATTCTATATTACCTGTTTCCACCGCAACCGAATTTACTTATACACAATATTATGTTGTTTCTACTCATATTCGATACGTTTCTCTCATACCACGTGATACTGGAAGCTTAGAGTAATGTTAGGGTTAGTAGGCCTACTAACTCGACTTAGAAACACGGAGGAAGAAATATGTAAGCAGAAACAGATACGCAAATGAATTATCTTCATGGCTTCAATTCAAACACTGTGTTTCTTAAAATAAAACTGCGTATCAAACGCCAGATTTTTTGTTCAAGATGTTTTGCGCTGTTGTTTAAGATATTAATCCACAATTAATCATAGCACCAAACCAACGTTGACCCTGCCATCTGGTGGCTTATCTTGGCAACAACACTTGTGTTAATTCAATCCGTTTAGTTTGTGTGTTTGCGTTACAGATTTAGACTACAATAAATAAATGTGGTGTAATTGAGTAGGTCTAAGTAATACTGCGGAGAAAGATGGTAGGAAGTGTTTTTTAGTAATATTGTTAAAAGGTTGATAGCAAAACTATAAATTGTACAGTCGTTACTGGTTGCTAGGCAACAGTATTGATAAACTGTTTACACGCTGGTATCCTATATAGCTTAGTTCATCAAACCATGAACTAACGATGTGTTTATTTTATAATGACTGAGTATGCCCATCTTTGTTAAGATGAGAATGAACAGGTGAATTTGTCCTGCCTTCTTATGAAATTGTTATCATAACATTGTGAAAATAAAGTGTAGCTAAACTCGTTATTCCCATATTAAAACTAAGAAAACGTTAAATAGAAACATAACGTTTTAAAAAGAGTTGTTTTCCATCAAGCAGCCATGCTTGTAATAAACAAAAATAAGTGTTTAAAATTTTCCATGAAGCAGCCATGCTTGTAATAAACAAAAATAAGTGTTTTAAATTTTCC
>JAGFPH010000094.1:384497-412193 GCA_018207615.1 Philaenus spumarius
TTAGGTTAGGCCTAGACTGATGAACGAACATTTTATGTTTATTGAATTTATTTCAGTGCTTAACGATAATATCTCAACTAAGCCGGAAGGATCCGATCGTCTCTTAGTTTAAATTGATGAACAAAAACACATGTTTCTTGAATGTATTTACATTCATTGCCACAGCAACCAATTTTGTAACGCTTTTTCGTTACTCGTATTTTATATTTGTCATTATAGCAACCAATTAATAAAGGATTTTTTCGTTACGCATTATATTTCTATTTGTTAACTCCTACCGCAACCCGCATTCAGGAAGTTCGTTCCAAAAAAACTTTTATAAAGTAAAACCAATAAATACAGAATAGTATAAGAAGCACAGGCTCCATGTTAAAAATTCAAAGCAAAAAAATAGTTAAGCGGCCCACCACCGGGCTGCGCTGAAGTCTCCAAATCTACTGAAACCTGCAACTATTACTTCAAGAAACATCCACTAGAGAGTAGCACAGTCGTATGAGACACCCCCCCCCCCCCCCCGTCTGCGTCAACCCTACAATTTAACTTCGGCCGTCTTGTAACTTAAACTTTTTACATCCTTTATAAAACTGTCTTGACAATTATTGTGCAATAGCGCTACTGAGGCGCTTCTTAAAACTGTGTCTGTCCCAGATACAAACCTTATAACCTAACACACACTATACCAAATTTATTGACAACAAAATATTATTATAGTTCTTGTTACAATAACTTAGCCTCTAGATGTTCAAATAAATCACTATGTATGACACTTAATCTTTAATTTATTTACACGTACAAGACACCTGAACATTTCACATGAAATTATAACTAGTGGTAAAACGACCAATAACGTGTTGGCTTTTAAAAATTGTTTGAAATTACATAATAAATCCTATACTACAAACATTAAATACATGAAAGTATTATAAGTAGTGTTGTACATTTTAAGACAATTGTATGTAATATAATAATGGCTTTTTTAATAATTTCTTTCTTTTTTTTTTTTTTGATACTATGATCAAAATAAATATGATATTTATATTATATCTGAAATTTATTAAACAATAGTAGATATCATATTTTATTTTGATCACAGTATAAAAAAAAAACCCTACACGGAATTTACCTAAACTGGGCGATCAGTTGTTAGTTGTGCTCATTCCTACATACTGTAAAGGTAAATTCCTGGTAGATTTGTTTCTTTTAATTATTAGATTACTTTCTTTTATTTGCAGTTGCATTATTACTTTCATTTGACTATTTTTCTATTGGCAAACCGTTGCCAACAACTCACTAACAAAACGCCAAACACCGCCGGGCCAAATACTAAACACACACTCAACGATAAAATAAACGAGGCTATTTTACTTTAATCGCTTCAGCGGGCCTACAATAACCTTTCTGAACAACAATCAAACGAAAATAGTTCATTTCTCTTAGTATGACATCAGTTAGAAAGTGGGGGGGTGGGATAATATATAAGGGTAACATTTATTTATTTCCCATGAGTAACATGGGATAATACAATGTCCATAGGTTTACATAAGACTGTGTATGCAGGTTTGTTGCTTCGGGGTATTTTATGTGAATTAATAGATAATTTCTAAATGAAAATATATACTAAGATTTATCAATACAGTATATATGATCACAAATAAGCAAGATATAAAATTTGACTAATTCTCCATAAGAATAACATTGGGGTTGAGTATGCAGGTTTGCTGCAACAAGGAACACAAAAAATGGATTTTATGCAAATATCTATATAACTCAACTAAGTGACTCCACATACCAAGTTTTATTAATTTATTTTCATAATTAAGGGATACGTAACATTTTACTTTTCGCCATAAGAATAACATCGGGGTTGAGTTTGCAAGTTTGGTGCTACGACAAAACACAATAAGAATAAGTATATAATAATTAAGTAATAAATTAATAAATAATTTTAAATAAGAATAGTTGTTTGCTTTGTTTTCAAAAACAACATTTACTTTTTTACTCAGCTGTTATATTGAATTAGGTTGCAAAGTGGGAACACATGGCATTATAAACTAAATAGTCAAACAAGATTAAAAATGGGCAAAAAGTCGTTTTTTTGCCAATTGTAAACTTATAACTTACGACTGAGTAAATTCAGGATTATGTACTTTTTTAATGAATTTGTCTATGAAATTGTAATTGAAAATTCGCTGAGTTTACAGGTCTGTTGCGACGGAGAAAAATATTTACTGATATTTGGTCATAGATAAAAATGACGCCAAAAACTTTAATTAAAAACATACGCTTCTTATGATTTAAAGGGAAAATTATCAAACGATGTAATTGTCTTTTTTTTTTAAACTGATCTTAACCTCTAAAAAAGATTAGTCTCGGTGATCTTACATCTCCTTATCTTTCACAGGAAATCTAAAGAAATGTAAATCCGGATTTCTTACACTACTATTAGGACACTGCAAATAATGACACTTAATTCCGCTGGACATAATCACTTAAAAACAAAATACTAATAATAAGTTAATTTAATTGAATTACTTATTTTAAACTATATTAACAGGGAAACACATAGCTGGTGTCAAACGACGAGTAACTAGGAAACAGTTTAAGAAACAGTTGTTGACAGTCCGTTGTTGACAGGGGTAGTGAGTGAAAGTTGCAAATGTTTGTTTTGCGTGGAGGAAGAGAGAGAGAAATATTTTTTGTACAGTCCGGATCAAAAGGGTCTGGTACAGTCAAGCTTTGCTGCTAGCGCTCCTGTTGGTGAGTCGCCCAACTATTGTCTTCGAGTCGCTGAAAAGCGTAGACTTTTCCCTATACCCCTGTGCTTCTTATAGTATTCTGTATTCATTGGTAAAACTAACACAATGTAGCGCTTCCCAACCCTTTAATACAAACTTATCGTCGCTAGTCAATAACTGTACGTATTGTAACAGTAACATGAATGTTTCAATAATTGTTAGTTTCTTTCATTTCCACAGGGTTTTCTTTATCTACTAAAGGCCACTCTTTTATTTGACTTGTGTACATTTTCTGTTAAAACTGGTTTGACGACATTTACTTACAAGAGAATGTAATAATTTTCACAACTGAAATTCAGCAATTATCCACAAGTGTCTAAAACATAAATGGTGTAATAAGTTTCGCGAAAAGAACATAACAATAAAAACGTAAAACATTATTACTCTATAATTTAACCATTGTTTCTATAATTTAACATGTATTTGTTACGCAGTTTGAACATAATTATCTGTTGAATCAGAATGTATTATTTCAAAGTAGCTGCAGTGCAACGGGTCTGTTCCGTTCACTTTAATAAGTAATTCAATTATTGGTATGGTTGATGTAAAACTAATATATGGTTTGCTGAAAGGTAGATTTATATATTTACATCAGCATTCTATATCGGACAATAAGTACTTGTGTTGCAGTTACACTCTCTGTTACTAATAGCTAAATTGTAGCATTTAATTAATTTGTATGCATTTGCTTGCATTGTAAAGTGTGATACGTATAATAGATTTACTGTAAGACCATAATTTACAGTGTAATACCCCTTAATCCAATCACATTTGAGTTATATCCTTCTATAAATTATGGTTTGTCATTTCACAATAACCTATTCGGTTGGTTATTATTAAAAAAATACGCTTTAAGACTCCATAATGTTTTACTAATAATGTGATAAAATATGTCATATTGGAAAGGTAAAAATGATGTCATTTTGTAAAACGTAGGTCACGGTAGTGTAAGTGTTTCTGAAATATAGATACATTTGAGTGAAACAAAAATATGAAACGCTTTACTTTTATGTTTCTTTGTTTCCCTTCACTGATAGTAATTAATTGCAGAAGAAGGAATTTGGCGTATCGACAAGAACTGAAAGTTGAGGGTTGATTTTGGTTTCATATACTCGGTTCTTCTACGTATATTCTGTCCAAAGATGTGATTCACAATTTTGACTCGTCTTATGTTTTTGAATTGCCTTGTTGTTTCACTTCCTTTCTAGTGTAAGGATTACGGATCTCTTTTTTTATATAGAAAGTCTATTTTTAAAATTTGTAATATTATTATTGTTTTTAAACAGCTTTGCAATCAAAGTAAATTTGAAACAACTAAATGATATCACCATGTAAGTTTATAATAATAGATCTTCTGTTTGACCTGGAAATGCGAAGTCGTGTCGATTGCTTAGTTGTAAGACTGATTCGTTTTGTCTTCTGGTTCCACATTGTTTTTCCCCGTATTTTATCCTCCGATCTTCATTACCCTTATTGACACGAAGTGAGGACTTAAAACAAACCAATCTAACACCGTGATATAATAAGTTAAGTAGGCCTATAATATACACTTACTTATAATTTAATATTTTTACATTTATTCTTTGATAAATCTTCGTGTCACGAGTGATGGTGATTATCACATTACGTTTTGTAAACATGAATACTACAGTAAATTTCCTGAAAGATAAAACTTGGATTTTGTTTATTTTCTCCAGAGAATGTGAAAAACAACAATGTTTCATTTTTAACAATTACTGTAACTAGCTTCCTGGTGTTGTTAACAAACCTAATTGGCCACGGCTTATTGTCGACGGTTCAGTAACTCTGACGTTACAGTGGTTTGCGACATGCATGCGATAATAGCCCATCTCTTCGACCTGCGACTTAACACATCCTAACTCTGTCAAGTCCCTTCTTTATTTCATTTCTGCAATGCTTATAAATACATAGATATTATTTATTGAGTTCGCCATTAACTTAAACTTAAAAAGCTGGGTCAAAGTGTACATTGGGTTAAGTGTGACGTACGAAATTATCTGCGATACTCAGCCACTAAGCAAACTCAAAGTTCAGCCTTTTGCTGTTTCATATGAATAGTAAAAGTATTGCATTCGTTAAGGTATTCAATTTTGAGATTTTGATAAATATCAATATTTTATATTTCCCTAAATCAAACAACAAATTATTGGAACTATGCATGTGTGTGAACAGGATATCCATATGAATACTTTAACGAATGCAATACTGTTACTATTCATATGAAACATCAAAAGGCTGAACTTGAGTTTTCTTACTGGCTGAGAATCGCAAATAATTTCGTGGGTTAAAATTATATTTCATGGGTTTCCACCCCAACACGCAATAAGTTAGATAGATCAAATTTGGCATGTGGTCCTTACACCAAAATTGTAGATATCTATAAATTTTTGGACTATATCCGTTAACCAAAAGAGGTAATTTGAATAGATGTTAATTCAATCCTTTAAAGGAAGTATACGAGAAAGTCGAGGGAGAGCCAACATGTTATTTAAATGTGTAAAAGAAAACTGTTTTATGAAATATAGAAATTTGTTCTAATGTTTAGTTCATTATACAGTAATCGACTTTCAATCTACATTAACTAAAAAAATCAAGCTGAATAAAGTTTCAACCAAATCAATCTAATTCTCCCGATTTTAGTGCTTACAATCAAATTCAATCACGTCTTTTTGGAATTGTCCACCTTGTTGGTACTTGACTTTCTTTTACGTACTTTGATGGCCAACATTTCCAACTATTTATTCCCAGTGGATAATCTAGATTTGAGAAGATCAACTTTAACATGCTAAAATTCGAGCGAAGTTGTACAGAAACAATCACATGAAGGCCAGTTTTAATACTTGCTTATAAAAGTTACTCTTGCAAAATTATAAGTCTGTACTTAAATTTCCAACGATGATCATTAGAGTGTTTTGCATTCCTTGCAATTATCATCCATGTATATTAAGTTGAAATCACCAAATTGCGCAATAGGGTTGCCTTGTGGGCAATAATTACTTCACAATTTGTGCAATATAAGAAAGTTTTAGGACGGTCTATTGACCAAGCGTATCGGGTAAAATGATCCAAATGTCCGCACGGCGCGGAGTTTATAGTTGCATATATTACTGTGTGTACATTGTTCCAAATAATGTTAGTGAGGTTAACAGTGATGACTACTAAGTAGATGTTACAATTACAATAGATATATTAGGTTATAGTTCAACACTATGGGAAATTCCTAGTTAAATCAATTTAACAAACTTCAAACAAATATGTTTTATGAAAGGAAAGGAATATACAGTAGTTCACATTAAACACAAAGTGAACTTCTATTAATCAATAGTTAAATAGGCTTTGTAATGTCCACTAGTTATGTAGAGGCGTTAAAACAACCAATTATTTTCCTTTAGAATAGTTTTTATAAAGTTTGAAAATTGTATACATTTTTTCATAATATACAAGACTAGGGGCTCTGCCCCTGGACGCTTCGCGTCCCAACCCCGCCTCGACCTTCGGCCTCAGTTGGCTGCTTCGCTTCCTCGCAGATTGAAAATTCGCTAAAGAATCTCGTTAATCTTTGGCTCGTATGTACATAGGTGACCGAGCATAAATCAGCTGTTTTATTTGGCAGCTGACTCAAACTCATTAAACATTATCTCCATAAGATTAACATGGGAAATTTGAAGGATTGTGTGCCGGAGCTCCTTCTCGGGTGAATAGTGGCTGAACGGATGATTGGATCTTGAATCTGATGGAAAATTTTTTATTTGAAATTAAATTTTCTACAACTTTTGTATTTAACACATTTTTTTCTATCTCTTACCATTTTCTTACAAAACGCGCTCAAAGTGAAAAAATAAAAAATTTAAAAACCTAAAAATCTTTCCCACCCGAAGGTCCTTCCAAAATTAAAAAATGTTAAATTCTGGAATTTTTTCCAAAAGTTTCTCGTTGAGAGCTTTAATTCAAGTATAAGGTTGTGGGGCGTCCGATTACGGGAAGTGCCTAATAATTAATATCAGTAAATCAGTGTTACCGTCTAGAATTATATAATATAAGTGTAGATGACTTGAAAGGGAAAGCGACGGGCCAGTCGTCAGCCCAGTTTTCTATAGTTGTAACCTTTTAGGTTCGAACCTGGTTAATGAATATTGGTTTTTCCTGAACTATACTCTGCTTCCCCGTTTTCATTAGTGTAACTGGCATAAAGTTTTGGGACCTAATTTCATAAAAAGGCAAATTTAATCAATGGATTAGTTTAGATTGTTTCATAAGTTAGTTGGGTTTATAATTAATTTCCGTTACGATATCTATGAAATTCTCGTAAATATATGCAAACACGTCTTGTAATCAGTTCAGTTATTTAAAAATAAAATATTTTCTCAGGAATTTAACTTTAAACATGTTTAGTTGACTCCATTTAGAAACCATTGAGTGGACAACTATAGGATGTGTTAAAAACATAAAATGGTTGACAAACTGAAAATGAATGATTTCGGTAGCAGTGCCAATGTAAACTTAGATCTAGACTATAGATTATAACCATATAATTTTGACCACTTTATAGAATTCATGTCATAAAAACTACATATTTAAACAATCTAGAATACAACACACTAGAATTTTAAACAAATGGATATAAAAATAAACGAATCTTGAAATTTGATTTGGTTTCAGGACGACAGTTATATTATATTATTTCTTGCATTAATTAAAGTAAAAATCAACTTCTGCAACTAGAGTTAATTAAAAGTATGATTTTTCAGTTGTGTTAGAAACAGATTGAAATTATGTTAAAAAGTTTTCAACTTTGTTTTAAGGATTCGAAACCTTCTCAGTAATTCCAGGGAATGCTTATGCTCTTAAAACCTAAGATTAATTTGTGTTAAAAATATTTTTTATAAGATACAAGTAACGAATATTTTTTGTTTTTATAAACGTAAAATAACATATGTAGGGAAACTTTCAAATTCGTCGTGATTGAATGATTTCGAGGTAGTTTTGTTGCAAAATAGTATCCTGTAGAAATATTGAATTATATATTTAATATAATTAACCAAAAGGAGAGTAGCTTTAGATATTTCTCTTCTTCGTGAAACCCGTAGCAACAAGCAACACATATATCCCATTGTATGACTGTTTACTGTTTGGAGCTATAACCTCCAAATTATTTTGGAAAAGACCTACGGTATTTTCATAAAAGTCCCTGCACGCATACTGTAATATTCAGTACAGTAAACTTAATGTCATCTCCCAGGAGCTTGCTATGTAAGTAGTGAAACTCTCAAAGTCGACTTCTTTCACTGAGGATGTGGTTGCACCCAAAATTACTGCCTTTTGTCCGCCGCCTTCTTATCACGGGTGTATTTCACAAAATAATGTCATCAAATAAATCCATTTTCGTGAAAAAAGACAGAACTGTGAACTATGAACTGACGAAAACCGGCTCCAGTGGACGTGCTGCTGGTCGTCCGTCAAACAGCCTTCCACTGCCGGACGTTTTTTTCCGACCGAATACAGTTAATTCCAATGAACGGGAAGCCAAAAGCCCGCATCGTCATTAGGTCACTTTTGTTCCTTGAGCTATTCTCAAATTACTTTTCAAAATTAGAATTCTGAGCGGAAAACCGTCATACACTGGACTAATATCAATGCATGTGTTGATTGTGAAACTATATTCTAAACCTTACTACATGTAAGCTATTACAACAAGTTAATAGATTATACGCTATGATTACACAAATATCATTGTATTGTAATAGTTTTATCCCATAGTTATCCAACGTGTGGTTGGGAATTACACAAATTAGGAATGTATTTTTGCGGGAAATATTACCACATAGTTCCGCCAACAACTTAGAATTATTTACACGGATCCGTTTTGAATTTACTTCTTTTTAAGTCGAATAAATTTACATTTACTGAACAAAACCATAAGCATATAAATTGTGTATCTTTAAAATTTGAATAAAATTAAAAATATTAGTTGGCTTTATATTAATGTTATAGCCCTGACATTTAGGTATAGAAATAATCGTAACTGAAGAAACAATACAATTACGTCAACAAATTTCAATAATGTTGAACTTAATAATTTTTGAAAAGATTAACTGACAAAAATTGTATGGATCTTGTTAGATTTTATTAATATTATATATCTGTCTTATTGTTAACATTAACTGATATTTATCAAGGGATAGTGAACTCCTTTTATTTTTAGTAATGGACCGATTTTAATTCAGTTGAATTTTTTAATCTAAAAAATTTAGTAAATTGAAGAATTAACATATTCGCCATACCAACAAGCTCTAGAACTTCTTATAGCTATGTTGCCTTTCCTTTCCGCTATGTATGTATACACTGTTCCTTTACCACATGTTAGATACAAAAACATTCAAAAATGATTCAACCCTGATGTAAATTTCGGTAACCATGTACCATAATCGGAGGGTACTAACTTAGAACGAACATAAAATTCTAAACAATATCGTCTAATTTCTCTCCACCATACCTCAGATGTATAGAAGGTATACATTTATAATTTTTACTGTCTTTACATAAGACTTTTTTATCTTTGTTGGGGTCAAAATCATCTCCTCTATGCAATAAGTGATTTGTATAAATGGAATTAATTTTACCATATTTCCTGTTGGAAAAAAAATGTATATGTTTTTTTATTGGTGATTTATTGATTATTCTTTTAATTGCTCTTTCAGATTTTCGTATATAGTAAACTTTTAAAAAATTTGTAGATTTATGTAGCAATAATACTAATATTTTGTGAAACTGATTTTATTGTACTAATAATATCATTCCTTATTAATGAGAATATATTTTGTAAATTTATTACACAAGTTAATAATTTTAACATTTTTAGATTTTGCACAATATACAACATTTGTTTATATTCAGTTTTCGGTCCTTTATTGTTTTAAAAATTTGATGGTTTTCACTTTTAAACAAAAACGACTAACTGTACTTCTTGATATAAAACGTTAACACTAATTTTATTTTATAGTATTTTAAAGTTTTCATCTTTCACTATTGTTATTTGCTGAAAATATTATTTAATTTATTTTATAACTTTGTATTTTAAGATCTGTTATTGTTAGTATTTGGAAATCTTATTTTAGATATCATTTAATTAGACAATTCTACACAATGATGTGTAGATAACCAAATGGAAACACTTAACTTTGTTCGTGTAATTTAAAAAAATGTCTGAAGAAATATCTGTATATATTTCATAATTTCATCATTCCATTAAATTCCGCTATCTGTGTGTACAAAAATATATTTCATTAAATCATTCTTAGAGTTTGAATCTATAACAACCATTCAGGCGTTTCCTCCATCATTGTACAGTTGCAACTTTCATTGTTATGTATGTTGTTGTATTTTCACTGGCATTCAAATCACAATGCCTGTATGATTGGAAGAACTGATAGAGTCTGACTTGTGACTAATGTTTTCAATGTTATGTCTATGATTAAGATCTTTGATGCACTTTAATTATTTCCGCCTGTGGTCAATATAACTTATGTGTCTCGGGCATCGATTATGTCGATTATGACATCGATTATGTAACTCTTTTGTCAAATTTTTGAAAGCAATAATTGAGTTTTTTTCACCTTTATTTTAACCGTCTCTATGGAGCAGGATTCGGAATAGATTATACTGACTATTTCGCCGCTCCCCATCCAAAGATAATATCCTGTTTAACTTCCGCCTAGGGATTATTAAGCTCAATTTGTACTGAGTATTTTCAGAAATATAGATTTTGTTCAAGATAAAAATAACACTGTTCATATCAAACGGTTATTTATCTTGACTTGAACAAATAAACAACATAATAGAGTGAATTGATATTTTTGTCTCTGAACCAAATCTAACGAACATTTAAACACAGGCGATAATAAAGCTTAGGTTTATCGCATAAAAAAACATTTTTTTTTTTTGTTAAACATATGTATTATAATGCTTAAATGAAGTATTACTCTTGAACAACGTCCACCATTTAAAAATTAAAAAGATTAAAAAAATTCAAAAGTTTCGAAATGTAATTCAACTCAAATAATGTAACCGACAATACAATTTAATTACAATTTCACTGGTTGCTGATTATGAAATGTACTTTCAAAGTAGGGATAAAGGTCGAAAATTAACATATTTTCTTTAAAGCGACACTATTCCAAAAATATTTTGGCCTTCATGGTTACGCACGTACTATTTTATACGAATTAGTGATTACTGATTAATAAATGCTGTCATAAGACTTTAATTTAGTACATTTAAAACGGAGTCACAAATAAAGTGGAAAAGTATAACCTTCGGTGTGGTTGTACAACTAATGAGTGTAAATTAATAATTAATAGTAATAATAATGTTAATTATGATATAAAAAATGTATTCGATCCATAAATGCATCTATAAAGAATTCTTCAAGGCGAAAGAAAGCTTCAAGGCTGTATGAAGTGTAGGCACTAATAATCTAGTTTGAAAGTTATTGAAATAACGTTTCTTCGGCTTCTTTAAATTATTGTATTTGTATGGGTCCAGATCTAATGAATACCATTGTAGGTTCATCACGTTCGTATTGCATGAGTCGCAGCTTTTATGAATATACCACGCGTATATGATGAGCATTTACAATGAACACTTTTGTTACTATTCCCAAATGCAGAATTGAAGAAACATTGGACAAAATGGGTAAAACACCATTCATGGAAGTTTAAGGTGAAAAGTTGCTTCGCATTCTCCATCGTGTTAGTTAGTTGAATAGTTGTTTAAAATTCCATAAAACTGATCAGATAATATGTGGTTTAAGTCTCAAATTCGATTAAAGTGTTCTAACCCTTGTAGCAATCTGATCAATGAAAAACAACTAACTTATAAAAAATACCCGTTTGTAATTGAATACCCGTTGTAATGTTTTAACAGTTATTATATCAAATTTAATTTCTTTACTTTATTTTCCCAGAACTTTCCAACGTCTTATAGAGGTTCAACGTTTGTCTGACTTATAGAGGCAAGATTTAATTTGGTTAAATATTAATCAGATGCGAAATCTACTTGGATGCACAGGTGTTTTATAGTTTTTTAGAGTGAAAATAAAAGTTAAAATCTAAAATACTTTCACTAAACTACCCATTATAATAAACGCTGGGAAATGGTACTATATTGTTCACTTGTTATGGAAAAAACACCACCGGAACTAGAATTATCGAAAAAATCAACTTTTTCTATATTACAACTACACAAACATCCTTGATCTTTACCCGGGATGTTATGTTTCTGAGATAGGAACAGAAACCCTCAGCAAAAAAGTTCCGCAAAAATTTTCAAGTTAAAAAGTGCGATGTAGCCTGAAATCGTGATTATCTGTTAGTGTATACTTTAGATATAGAATTACTGAGGTCAAGAAACTTCACTGGGGTATGTGCGTTACACAGAATATCCCGATGTTTTATAACTATTTCTAAATACATTCGCTCGTGGTTAAACATTTATTTTGTAATTTACATTAAGTAACATTTCAAGAAAACATTAATTTCAAACACTCTATTTCTTCTTTTTATTGTAAAACAAGTAACTTTTTTAAGAGTTTTATTTTTAGATTAATCACTGTCTTTTGTTGCTAATATGCAATGTAGCAAAATCTAAACAATTTCTCCTAATGATGCCTCATATTAAATGTAAAATTCGCATTATAATTTTCTGTAACCATTTCTGATTTCTCGACTACACTAACTTTACATTAATTTGGTTAGAAATGTTTGTTTTCCACTCAATGAATACAACGATATTTGTATTGTTTTGCTTAATAGCAGGAAATTTCTAACTTGAAATAATGTAAGTATTATAATTATAATGAAAGTATTAGATTTATTCAAACTTTAACTTACATGATCACTTAATTTGCCCGTTTAAGTACGAGGAATTACAAATTTCCAATTTTGAATTACAATGATTTTTCGTAATTAAGAGGTTTGTGTATGCATCGTATTAAGTACTTAGTAAATCCTTTTATAAAGATATACGATTAACAAAAGTAAACACTGTACAGTAGTGATAAAGTTTAAAATATCTAACTGGGGTAGATGACAAACAAGATGAAGAAAATACTGAATAGTCAAATTAAAACCCATTTGAACGGAACTAAAATTTGTAATTGGCGTTTCAAAATACAAAAAGGCAAGAAACAATAAATACAACAATATGAATATCAATTAATTATGTTAGTCAATCACAACTTATGAATTTGCCAATTTACATTTTGAAATTAGCTTTGCTATTGTTTTTAGAAAATATAGCTTAAATCAGGCAAAGATGCGCAATATCCATTAGTGATTATTGTCAATTTATAACATTTATTTCAGAAATCATATTACATAAAACATTCCTGTCACTCACGCATAACCTGTGGCCCTGCTGCGTATGTGTAAGCATCTGCACCCACCACCCAACCCTGATTCAAGTGCCACTGTCCAAATTAGTCGTTATTTCCGTGAAAATATCACAGTATGCAATAAGATGTTTGCATTTGCATGGCAGCCGTGGAGGTTGGTGAGCGAAGGGTGCAGAGACCATTGCCCCCCTAGTACTAGTATTATAATATTTTTAAAACGTATGTTTTTGAACACATACTGTTGGGGTAGTTCTGGTTTATTTAAATGTTATAAATTAATATCGATTTCACTGCATTCGGTATGTATCGTATTACATTCTTTGGTCATAGCAAACTGGAATAAAAATATGGTTGTATATTATAAACATTTGATCATTCAATAAACTTTCAGGTACCATAGATGCATGTACTATTTAAACCCCCTTAGTACGATTTGTGTTTATATTAAAAACGACGACTATGTCGTTTTCATTTGGGGTGGTAGTTTCTTACATTACTTAATACAATATACAATAGAGAAAACATTTTGTTATTCAACATTAAACCGTTATAAATAAAAGCAGGATTACTTAGAAACGGTTAATATATGTCAAACTTTATACATAAAATATTTGAGCTCCTCATCAATTAATTCCACTATGAAATACTTAAATTAAGCTCTGCCATTTTTAACACTTATTATTCAGTTCAGTCCAACATTGTACGAAAACATAAATCACAAGACAGATTAGACTAATCCGCCGCAATAAACTAAGATTGCATATTATCTTTCTTAGCCGTCGCTAATTATAACGTGGGGTAATTGCAACCAGAGTGGTTTGTACCGCCACCGCCAGTTTTTTACGTTATTTTATATCCGCTTTCAATTCGCGACGTCCTCGCTCTATATTTCTGAATCTTAAACAGCGTTGCCAACTGCGGAAAGCAATATAATACATTAACCTCACCTCAGGCGGCCTTGGGACGCGATTATGTGTGACATTGACCGACAAAAGGTTACAGATGTTTCATTCAAGTTTACTGCTTCCAATATAACTACAGTTTGTTTTGAATTTACTGTAATCGATTGAGAATATGCGCCTTATTTTAAGTCAATCATGATCGCCTGTGTTTTTGCTTTAGATTAGTTCTTCTTCGAAATTAAATTGAATAACAAAACCTGTTATAATTCGTTAAGGTGATGTTTGATCTTAATGTTATGGTACGATATAATCTGTAATTTTAACTTTTTATTCATTTGAGTTCAATTTTAGTTGCCTAGTTACTGCTCGGGCATAACTGGCGTAAAGAAGTAAAGCAAAAATAGAAAATCTTAAAAGACGTCAGAAATAGGCCTACATTTTTCAATACTAATAAAGATAGCTTTAAAACTGTCCTAACAAGGCCTGCATGACCTATCTACATTTTCTTTAAACAAGTAGTGTTTTATTTCTTTTTGTCACTAAAACTATTGAGTTCTATTTTAATTAGATGAAATAAAACAATAACACAAAATCTCACAACAAATACATTTAATAAATCAAACGCGTTTCAACGACAAAGTCGCCATCCTCAGTGATAAAGCTACAAAAGCCAAACTACAACAATTATTTATTAATTAATAATTATTTATTAATTATTTATTAGGCTCTATTTTAATTATTTATATTATACTTTATTTTAACTTAAATACATCAATCTTTATTCCGTAACACGCTTGTTTATTTGAACAGAAAATACTTTTAAAAAAATTTTAAATTAAAAAAACAGACAAATTTGGAATTTGAAATAAACTTACACAAATTTAAAAATGGGAAATTAATCTGCCTACAATAATTTACAAAGGTGATTGTAATCCTTCTTGAATAACCTGGTTGATATGTTCTCATTCCTGTAATTTACTTAATATGACATGTATATACTCGTATGGGTACTTATTATAACTATTTAAGTGACGGGTAGCAGTTATGTTTTATGAACACCAATTGCTCAGAGTTTACATTGTTGCACATTGTTCTTCGAGGCCTCATATTTTCAACACGCTTATTCTCAGGTGTTCCACTCATTTTTAGATAAGTTTTGTATTTCTATTCTTTGAAATATTTGCTCAAAGAAGTTTTAGTTTAATCTGATGCTCGTTTTTATTCATGCGTCACGTGTACAATGAGTGTCCAGACATTGTAGTGTAACAAGATACTGTCACATCTTAAGTGGTGACACTGGTCACTGTGATGGCGCTAATGTATACAATTACCGTAATTAATAAACTGTTAATTTTCAGCTGTTGAAGAAGCACGAATGTAAGAAGCACGAATGATAACTTAATTATTTAATACATCGTCGATGCGCATATTTCTGTTTTAAACATTTAAAACTGTTTCAACGAAACGTTCAATGGTCAAGAGAAACAATCAATGAATAAATTTTCAGCCCCGACGGGGAATTTTTAAGATTTTATTACCTCAGTAAATAGTGAATATATAAAAGTTTTAAAACACTTAAATTTACCTTATATTGTTCACCTTTAGTGGGAATACAAAAACTGTAACAATGTATGTAACTATTTATCGCTTTACTAACGATTTCTTCAATAATTAATATTTACATTTCAGTACCTTAACCTACGAGCTCGTGTTCTTCAATTTCGTTTAGTGTTAATAACAAAATTAGACAAAGCCTCTAGAAATTTTAAGTAATTGTATGTAGAATGAAACGTCTGTGTTGCGAAGAAAGTGTACAAACGTTTACCATTGATCTGAGAAAATTCTGAAGATAAAGTTTGAATTCAAACTAGAAAAAGAGTACTATGACATAAATTTCAGAAAATAATAATACATTATAGAGCAATATGTTTATTTAAATTTAAACTCTATGTAAGTATAGGTAATCTGACAAGTTTTAAAAGTAAGTTTAAAAAAATAATTTTAAGTAAATTAATTTTAATGAGGATTTTTTTTTTAATTTTTAGAAACTTAAGAGAATTTCAATTTATCGCCTTAAATTTACTCCAGGCTTTTAAGATAAACCTGTCTAAATTAATCCAAAACATACTGATTCCTGTTAAAATGCGAGATTGTATGACATATTATCCATATCGTTAACTCTATCTTAGTCTTAAAATTTTTAACATTTCTGGGAGTGATAATGGTTGAAAACATAAATTATTATTCACTTTTGTTTTTTTTTCTCAAATAAACGTAATTCACCTTGAGTTGATTTTCTTGCTATTTCAAATGTTGCCAGTTTTCCACTACAGTATTTGATATGGCACTATAAACAGTACTATGGGTAATATAATAATATAGACAGAAATATTTCAGACATTACATTATGCATACGGTTCTCCAAAATCAGATCTGGTGTAGTTTCTTGGGCAATTCTTCGAAGTCTCGAAAAATCGTCTGCATATAGGCCTAAATTGTCCAAATATTTTATCTAAAATGTAATCAATATTCCACTGAAGAAGTTACCTATTTAACTTTTCCTAGCATATTTTTGTGACGCGTGCATGATCTTAGTGAATGCGAACTGTGCACACTTCAAACTATGCGCCCCAATGTGCGTTCAGTTTGTGCTACATTGGAGGCAGGTTGGTTTCCCTAGTTCGATTTAATTAAATATCAAACGAGGTAGTTGCTTTTATAATGTCCAACTAATTGTATTCAAGCAAGGAGTTCGTAAATCGGTGGTTGTGTTGTGAGTCATGACTCGCCCATAAATTAATAATTATACCAAATTAGGTCATAAGGAGGTTTTTGTAGTCTGACTACCTGTTGAGTTTGTTATATGTTTCAGTTTTGTGAATAGCGTAAGTTAGTAATTAATCTATTTATTAAATAATAGTCAAAGCTGTGTGTGTGTGTGGATGTCGAGTGTAGGAAATTATAAGTGGGCACATTACAGATTTACGGCCCAATATGTTACAATGGTTAAATAAGTAATACAATTTATTATATTTCAAATCTTATTATAGAGGTGAACATAAACAAGGACAGAAACACTTTGTGAGAAAACATTCTCCAGTCATTCATACAACAAGATTGTTGAAATTTCAAACTCTTGATTAAAATTGTGTAATTTATTTTACGAGCTTGTAACCTGACTAGCAACAATTTTACCCGGTGGAAGAGTAATTTCAGCTGTTATGAAGATTTGTTTATTGTTCTTTGCATTAATTGTATGATTTATTATTAGGGAGGGTATTCTTTTAACTGTATTTTCTCTATTTTCCAGCTCAAATATATACTTCAGTACTGTCGCATTTCATTTATAACGAATAGTGGTCATTAAATAATTATAATAAGAGTGGAAAACGTCTAACATCTATTTGTTTTGCTTATGCTTTACGTAAACACATGTTTTGTCGGTTTATTTTTGCACAAGAGTGTTTAGGAGTTTTGGATTATTGAATAAAAAATCTACAACGAAATTAATACTCTGTCAAATAACACTTACAGTATTCACATTAGACATGTGTTCCTTCCGAAGATGAATGTGTCTGGTTTGTGCAATGAGTGGCTTCTGTCTCACTACAATCTGTTCAGTGTTCCAAGCAATGCCAAATGAGTGATTGTAATGGATACCCGCTTATATGCATAGCAAATGTTTACATAGAGAAGAGATAGAGAGATTAAATTTAAATTTTGGAATTTATTTGGGCGCATTCGAGGCTTTAGCTTTTACTGAACCCACTAACAAAATACATAATATACAAAGTGTATTTACATAATTACAAGAAGGAGAAAAAGCTAATTGAAAACCCTAAAATATTAATAAGGCGGACAAGTTTAAGTGGAGATCCTTTTACAATTTTTCGAACCTACTAATAGGTTTACTTCAAAATTTGAAAATTTCCACAAGCTTTCAATATGGCAACTTGAAAATAGTGTATGAAAAACCAATACAATCCAACCTGATTTTCAACAGATTTTATGCAGAAAACTGGTATACATTTTTATCAAAATAACACCATTTTTTATTTTTGTCTCTAGAATAAAAAAGTATATTTAAACTTGGTTCAACTGCTTTCTATACGGAAAATGGACCACAAAAAGTTTTTTCTGGCTAGTTTGGTTAAGCTTATAAACGGTGGGTTTAACAAGAACTACAGTAGCCTCAATCTATCTATATAAAAGCGAAATGGCACTGATTCATTCATCAGCAGAACTAAAAATCTACTGAACCAAATGAGTTTAAATTTTGCATGCATGTTCAGTTGGACCTTTAGACGCGCACTAAGAACGGATTTTGAAAACATCCCAAGGATACGCCCAATATTCGCGTTTTTCTAGCGATTTTTTGCGTTTTCTCAGCTTTTTCGAGAAATAATTGGCAGAAAATGTTGAAATTTGGTACTTAGGTTCGTTTAAGGCCTAAAAGTAGTCTGTTAAAAAAATGTTTGAGATTCTCCCAAAATTACACCAGAAATAGGCGTTTTTGCATTTGTCCTTGCGTTTTCAATGCGTTTTTGATCATCCTCAAATTACGACCGAACGGATTGGAATGAAATTTGGTATGTAGCTTCCTCTAGGGCCTTAGGCGCTCTCTAAGAAAGGGTATGAAAAATTTCGAAATTTTAGGAGGGGTTTGGGGGGATCAAAGTTACTAAAATCATAATTTCAGATCTTTTATTATTATGACAATAGTGCTTTTATTATTTAAGATCTATATATATAAAAGCCAAATACCACTCACTAACTGAACACTTCAAAAGATTACAATTACGTTAAAAAGACTGAAAATACTAACCACCACGGGCAACGCCGTACGTGTGTCTGAAAGAAGTAGGTAAAACTATAAGAAAGTGAGACGCAGTACGTTACGGAGTTGTAACTTTCTTTGTTAAATGTAATTTGTGAACCTAGTTTTCGTTGAATTGGTTGTACCGTCAAGGCAGGTGCTTGGAGAAATAGAAGGGATGACACATTCCTAGCCTGAGGATACTCTCAAGTTGGCTGCTACTTTGAAATATGGCAGACAATTAAAAATATTAATAAACGTTTTTAATAGGAAAGATTCACCATTAAAATGTTTACCCAGATGAATGAAGAAATTCCCATTCAAAAAATACAATCTGTATATAATTTTAAAAAGCGCTCTTGTTTGTATTAGGTAGTAAAAACAGCCTACACATTGGGCACAAAAACAAAATGAAACCAATTAAGAACAAGTAAATTAATGCTGTATTTTACAAATGGTAATTTCATACACGTAAAAGCTCAATAAACATTTGTATATGCTGACCTAAGATTTTTAACTTTTACAAACCCAAACAAAGCTTTATTTTTGTTTAATATACAAAAGTAATAGTTAAAAGAACAAATCCTTTATAAATGACTGTAGTTAATGTAAATACACGAAAAAATCATTAAAACAATTATAAGAAATATTTTATTTAAACATTAACAAGTGCAGTATTACAATATTTGAACTAAATCCAGTGAAACATACATTCTTATTATAAAACAATATTGTCATATTGTTCAGCACTATATTTATTATTATTATTCTAATACATATTGTACAATCTTAAATGGTAAAAAAAGTGTACACATATTTAAAATAAAATGTATTCGGTTATACAATTATTGATAATGTATTATATGCAGTCAATACATAGTACTGTAGGGAGCAGTCAAAAAAAATGTTAACTATAATTCTCTTGTTTTTTTTTTCAAACATGGATAAAACAATAGTTTAACCATGTTGAGGTCTACTAGCTTGTGTATTGTGAGGCTTGTTGATTAGAGACCCCGCCTTATGTGTTACCGAAATAACTTCAGTTTATTGTTCTATTGTGTCAACTATTTGTAGTTCGAGGTTAGTTTGATGTCAGGCACGCCCATTGGTTCAATTCGATCATTTGTTTAGTACGTAAATACTCTTAGGTGATTAAACACATCAGCTGGAAATTTGATACACACAGTAGGCTTCCATTAGATGTATGAGATTACAATAAACGCTGCCTTTCACACTCCCGCATGTTCCAAGGTATAGATGTTCAAGTAAGACTGTCTTAGATTAAAACTACCACAAATTAAGAAACTAATCGTTGGATTTTTTTTCCGGATTGATTTTTCAAGGCAAACAACAAGTGAATTATTTAAATATTTGTACTTTATTATTATTTACGGGGGCTGAAATAATTCTCAAAGAATAATTAATAAAACTCGAAGTCTATACCAGGTGTTCTTTGCATTGCCTTACGTTTACTCCTTGCATAGCTGGAACCCGACTGACGCCAAGTATTGAATTGAAGCATCGTATTATTTGAAGGCGTAGTAGTTTTATTCAAATGCCTTACAATCTGAGTTATGAAGAACATGGTAACGTCTTAATACTACACATCTTTTTGCTACATTAATATTCAGAATGTTTAGTTATTTAACAATTGGATTTAAAATATGATGAATTTAATTATGATAAAAACCCTTGTGTATTGCAAAGACAACTAGGGAAGACCCCTGCGTTCTCCGCACGCCAACCACCAATGGTTAAAAGAACCAGCAAGGCTCAGGTCTACACTTTCAAATCCTAACCTAAAAGCTAGAAATACAAAAATAATTGCTTCAAATTTTGAAATCAGCTGTTAGTGGAAATATTTGTGCAAACAGTTAAATTATCTGTTATTTTATTCAATTGGTTGCTATGGTAATAAATGTAAATACATGTGTTGGTTTATCATTCTAGGCCTAGCCTAAGAATTTTTTCCGACTAAATTTACAAATATTGAAATAAAAAAGGTGTAGTAAAGAAATGAATTATAGCCTATGTTACTCAGGGATAGTGTAGCTTTTTATTAGTAAAACTATTTTTTCAATCGGTTCAGTCGTGCCAGAGATTACCCCCTACATACAAACAAACAAAAACAAAAAAACTTTACCTCTTTATAATATTAGTATAGATCAAATGTTTTAATGTAAACTACAGAACAGCTGTTTTATGGTTTTAATTTATTTATTTAATACCAAATGTTTTAATGTAAACAAAGCAGATGTTTTTAAATTCTCATGTATTTCTTATGAGGATTTTTCGTTTTTCGGGGACCCCAAAAACCCCTTAGTTTTTAATTTTATAAAAAACTTATATTTTTCCCTCGTTCCTTGAATCGATCCCTTTAATTTGATACCTCTCTCATCATCCTCCGATTTACCAAATTCCCACAATTTTGAATCTAAAATTTCGCTTACAGAATTATATATAAGGATTACCAAAAAGTTATGGCTTAAGATTTTTTATAATAACTCCAATTCCTTTAACCTAAAAAATACATTATTTTTTTAAAGGGTTTATATTGTGTTTCTTGAAAACATTTTATCATGTTAATGGTTTAGACATAGTTGGTATTAAAATGTAACACAAACGCCATTTTAAAAACATTCAAAATAAATTCTTGGTTTTCTGGTATATCGGTAAAAGATTACATAAATAATGTAGTACCAAATTCATTTAATATCTTACATAATTCTAAAGATATTTTGTATATTTTTTAATAAATACAAACATATATTTCCGATAAGCGAATAAAGAGTTTCCGAAATTATTGTGTTTATATAAACTTTTTTCAGCTCCAGAATCAGTTTCTGAATATTGCAATGCAATTTCCTATCACCTATGTACATGGTTTAAAAAAGTATGTAACTGGTTTCAATTCAGCTATGGATTTAGGCTGTGTATTATTACATTCCCCGTTTTCATTAGTACAGCCAGCATAAAAAGAAGTCGAGGGAAAAGTAATAATGAATTGAATTATATATTAAAAACCCTCTTACTCCTTTAAATACTTTAAAGAAACTTAACAAGCAATTAAAACACTTATTTCATTTTAATATTGAACTTAAATATTAAAACTATTTACTTATTTTCTTTAACATGGGTCAATTTTAAAAAGGCCTAAAATAGTTGTACAATTTAATTTATTCTTACTCGGTATATTTGTTACAGGGCCACGCTCTTCGACGATGGGGTCAGGCACCGACATCGTACCTTCGGATCCCATATCTCAAGCCATCGGGGAGTTCGGCAGATGGCAGTTTATGCTAACCTTCCTCTTGTCTCTCTTCAACTTCCCTTGCACTTTCCACATCTTCGCTCCCACTTTCCAAGCGCAGACCAACGACTTCTGGTGCGCAAGGCCTGGTTTTCAACGAGACATGCCGGTGGCATTATGGAAAAATATCAGCGGGGCTATAACTTTAAAGGTTAGTGCTTTTAAATATCCTGAAGTTGGGATTCATTATAATTACCAATGTTTAAATTTAGACCGAGTTAAGGAATGAGTTATTGAATCAGAAATGTAAGTAAAAACTTCCATTAGTCATGGCTTACAGGTTTTTTTTTTTTTGAATATGTTATAAAAGTCGCAGCCCTTTTGTTTACTCAAAAACATTGTGAATTACTTTTTGAATTTTGTATACATTTTTCTTAATTCACCAATTCTTAAAGTACGTGTAGAGAAACTAAAAAGTACAATAATACTCTAAGGAATAATAATAACATTGTATTCGAAAAAGGATTGTAAAACGGACAGACATCATAGTAAATATTCCGTTACACTTTCAAAAAATACATTTTTTATTCTCCTGATTGAGTGGTTTGAACATATACAATGTAGTCAAATTGTCAGCAATTTAAGAGATAGTTTTGTATCTAGTCTGGTAAATTGAACTAAGTAAGTTTGATAAATTCCCGTATTATTATTGATTTGAAATATAATACATTGTATTATTTAACCATTATAACATATTGGGCTGCAAACCTGCGTAAAGTGCCACTCATAATTTCCCGCACTCGACATCCATCCTAGCACAGCTTTGACAACTATTATTTAATCATTAACTTGTTTTTTGCCTTACTGTACTGGATTTATTATAAATAAATACCTTGTTTACGTGAAGCATAATTGACTGTGAGCAGAATTTCACGTAAACAAGGTATTTATTTATTATTTAATAAACAGATTAATTGCAACTTACGCTATTCACAAAACTGATACGAAACTCATAAAATACGAGACTCCTAACTTTAATAATATGTCCATTTGACATCTAACTGAATAAAATTAAAACACGATTGTTCCCTCACTATATTTTCTATCAGCCTGTATAACACGTAAAATTACTCATCTATATATTATTATATTAAAAGAATTTGGTCAAAACCTATTTCCAATCGCCCAGCCTCTCCTAATGGACCGATTTTGATTATTTTTGTTTTAAAATGTGTCTTATTACCTGTAGATATGTCATCAAGCATTTACCGAAGTCCTAGGACATTAGGGCTACGCCCCAGTGGCCCTCAAAGTTTCAATGTTAATCTTATGGAAGGTCAATCTTAAGGAAGAAGAAGAAATATTTCTTTTGATTTTATCAAGGACACAAAAACAGCTGTTCGTATGAAAATCTTAAAACAGCTGATTTTGATCAACAACTGATTTGGATCAAATCAGTATCAAATGTAGTATTACCTTTTTGAGGTTACATTGACAAACTAAAAACAAACACAAACAAAAATCAACGAAAAATGCTAACTATATTTTAATTCAATTCAAACATTGGTTGTTACAAACCTATATATATAAAACAGCTAATTTGGATCAAAAACTGAACATAATCATTCACAGATATGTCAAGTCTTATATATTATCATCCGTTCAGCCGCTATTCACCCGAGAAGGAGCCCCGGTATACAATCCTTCAAATTTCCCATGTTAATCTTATGGAGATAATGTTTAATGAGTTTGAGTCAGCTGCCAAATAAAACAGCTAATTTATGCTCGGTCACCTATGTACAAACGAACAAAAGATTAACGAGATTCTTTATCGAATTTTCCACCTGCGAGCGAAGCGAAGCAGCCATCTGAGGCCGAAGGCCGAGCCGGGGTTGGGACGCGGAGCGTCCAGGGGCAGAGCCCCTAGTCATAATTAATTGTTAGCATTGACTGAATTAGTTTGTTTAAATTCTTCTCCTTTTGACCTTACTGACATTTTCCTTCTTCTTCCAAGTATTTCTAGGTATTTAATCTTTTATCTGCAGGAATCTACTCCAGTGTTTCCTTTTCTATGTCGCCAGCTCATTGTAGAATCTAACATAGCCACCACCACCACTTTAAATTCAATTTGCTCCAGTGTGTGTTACTAATTAGTTCTAATCATGATAGAATAAACTTAGAATACAAAATCTCACAACTAATACGTTTATTAACTCAAACGCGTTTCAACGACAAAGTCGCCATCTTCATTGATGCATAGTTATAGTTTGACTATTGTAGCTCGTGCGTTTGAGTTAATAAACGTATTAGTTGTGAGATTTTGTGTTCTAAGTTTGTTCTATCAAGTATATCTTCTCACAAGTCAAGCTCAATATTTATTTATAGTTCTAATCATGTTTAAGACATCGGCCATCCTAGTCTAGATATTCTGAGCAAACACTTATTTATACATATTTGTAGGTTGTTGATAAGGATTTTATTTGGCTTCCTAGTCTCATGCTTATAAAAACCACGCACTATGTTCCAGTAAAAAACTTGTATTTTCCTTCACTTCAGAGATATGTTCTATTTTCCACGTGTTTAATTATTGCTTACTGTATACTTTACTGACTACTTCCCTAAGTACAGTTCCTCCATTATTGACGATATCCCAGATAAATAACCTCGTCTACTTTCTCTATATTTTCATTATTAGCAAAATTAACCCCGGTAAAATTGAACAAAAAATTACAAAGATACATTCAGAAGGTTTTTTTTTTATTGTTTCAAGTGTTAGGTTTTGTCATGGATGAATCTGTGGTTATAGTGTTTGTTACTGTTGTTTTAGGTGTAAAATATCAAGAAATGAATTAAACAAAATAAATTCCTATAAATTAAATATTTTTTAAACATATTTTTCTTTAATAGTTCATTTTTGGTGTTGCAAGAATTATTTTTTTGTCGCAAAACTTATTTTTTTAAAGTTATTTACCTAGAAAATCATTGCACAAAGTCGTCAAAGGCGCAGTTTTAGTTTTTGTATTACTTTCGACTCAAAATTCTTAATCGTTGATTCCAAAAATTTTGTAATACACATGCCTTGTGTAAAACATGTCACAATTTCAAAAAAAATATTTCATATTAAACAAAAGTTAAATTTATAATTCATATGAATTGAAAAATAGGATGTAACATTAAATAGTTTCACCTAAAATAATTCTCTTTCCGATGAATATGTTTTGGTCTCTAGACATTTTTCGCTTAAATTAAATGTCTTAAGCTATAGACATTTGTCATACTTGACAGAACAGGGATGATAAATATTTCTAAAAATATTTTGGTTGCTTTAATTTTATAAAATAAAGTGAGAAATAAAAGATAAATACATCTTTCTCGTGAAATTATGTATACGGTGTTTTGATAACGGTAAATGGGAAAGAGTTATTTGACATAAAACACATAAATTGGGGTGTGGTAGATTGGTAGATGTGCCAAATGGGTGTCATTATGTTTTTAAATTATGGACAAAAATCAAACATCTAAAATAACCTTTGTTGATGTATTTTCTAGAAACAGGCAAATTAATTTTCTGTTTAATTTTACAGGTCTGTATACATTTGTATTGCACATCTAACATCATTATTTATTCTCATGGATTTTCTTTTGTTTGCCTGGTACATCTTCAACCATATTCTGCTTGATTTCTTGTTCTGATTTTTACTATAGGTATTTGATATTTTTTGATCATTTAAAAAATTAACTTCCTAACTGCGTTTGTGTATTTTTCTAAATAATTAATATTTCCACAATATAATGTGTCTATTAGTAAATTACTGATTACTACTTTGTTAAATTTTAGGATGGAAGAGAAACCTACGACCCTTGCTTGGTCCGAGAGGTTATCTGGAGTGACACCAGCGACACGTACAACATTACCGGCGACTTCAAGCCATGCACCCGCTGGGAGTACGATCTGACGGCTTTTGGCGACACGATCATAAGCGAGGTTTGTACAGTGAATTACTATTTAAAACTTATTTTCAAATTCTTATAAATTGAAAAATTGGCTTACTTATAGGATGTTCTTAGTAATCAAAATGTAGTTTCATAAGTATTTCACCAAAAAGACGTTTCGATCACTTTCTGCAGAAGGACAATGCTTTATGAGATTGTAAATACGAATCCATAAAATTGTTTTTACTTTTGTTTTCAACTACGTAAAGGTCACAACTAGTTGAAAGTGCTTCTAATATTACAGTTACCCTCTAATAATAATGTATTGATAATGTAGAGCAGTGAAATCTGGTTTTTATTAGTTATTAATACAGAATTTTAAATAAATCCCAATATTTATACAATTTACTTTAAGTTATACTTCTTTATCTGCGTTATGAAAAAATAATGAGAGTTGATTTTTAAGATGTGATCGCATCATTGAGAGACATCAAAATTCACATGTGTGCGCGCGCACATTGTGAATTATATAGGTCTCAAACAATATTTTTACTTAATGCATAAATTACTTAATGGATTAAATTATTGAGAGGTGTGTGTGTTCATGTTGCTTTAATTGAAAGTACAAATAAGTAGACATAATAAGCTAAATACGTCTTTTAAGCATTGGGTAAACATAAAATTGTCGTAATGTTTTTTTTTAAATTAAAAAACGAAAAAATAAAAACATTCGAAAAGTAAAAAAATACTCCAACTCGAAAAATTAAAAACACGTTAAAAACAAACTAAAAATCAAAAAACTCAAAAAGCTACAATAGACCCACCCCCCCAAACAAAAAATAACTATAATTAAATTAAACTTTCAGCATATATATAAGTTATATATATATGTTTATAATCAGTCACTACCGGAAAGTGCTGACATAATTTTTAAATTATGATAATTTGTTCCAATTCTTTACTTAATAAATGATAATATTAAGTTTTAAGTTTTAATTTGAAATATTAAGATAAAATTTATGTTATACTTTTTATAAGACAGTAAATATTTATTTACTTAATTTTTTAAGTTTAATTATTTTATTGTTTATAGCCATACCAAAAAAGTATAACTTCTAACGTTCGTACATATATTCTATTAGTTGTGAATATCGCTAAGCCATTTGGCAGTTAATAAAAACAACGCATGGCCATCGTCGTGTGGAAGGACTAAGAACTTCGTTCAAGGATATAACTCGTTGGTTAGAGCTTCGATTTTTGTTTTTTTTTGGTTCTCCTTAGTAAACCCAAAACTAAATTGCCTTATCTTAATGTAACAGGCAAGGCAGAGTTACACGTAGTCCAAATTACCTACCTATAAATTGAAGGCGAATACAATACAGTACAATGACATGTTACAAAATATTAAGTGTAAAACATTCTCATCATCTTATTGAAATTGGGCAACAAATTAACAGTTTCAAGGAATTCAACTTTCATACCGTTGTTCTCATTTATCTCATCTTAATGCTTAAGCATACCAACGTATTAATATATAATGATTGAATATATAATAATAATAATAATATCAACTCCTAAATTTGAAGGCG
>JAGFPH010000094.1:419672-438375 GCA_018207615.1 Philaenus spumarius
ATGCACAGTTTTGAAATGCCATTAAAGCAAACTATATAAATTTATTTTATTTATTTACCAACATTTCCCATTAATGTACCACTAATAAATTCTGAACTGAAACTGAACTGTACGAATGACTGAATAAGTGTGTAAAGTTTAAACAGGAGTTTGCTGATGATTTCGAAGGACAGAATAAACGTTGAGCTCGTTTTTCAGTTTGTCTGTCGAATGTTTAAGGTTATCAAAGTCTGTTTAATGTTGTTTCTGAGGTTATATTTGAGTCGTGTGAAATCAAAACGAGACACATCACTTGAACCAAATTGTTCAGAAAACACAAAAAACTAAATAAATCCTTTGTTTTAATTTCTAAATTTGTATAATTTGTTTTATAGTAGTAAGAGATATAGACAAATATTTTCCAGAAGTTTCAAAAGTTTATCTGGTTTATTATCGGTTTTAAAAGCATTTTAATTGTTGATGTGTCCTATTTTGTTTTAAAACTTATTGATGTATCTTGTTTTGCAACTTATTAATTGGATGTATCTCATTTTGAAAACAATCTTTTTTGATGTATCTGGTTTTGAAAATAAACACATTTTATTAATTTATAAAACATTAGTATGTATTTAAAAAATACAAAATAGTAAATCAAACAAAATTAAAGGAATGAGATAATTTCTGAAAACCAAGTCGTAAACACAGTTACTGTCTCTATACAAAGCGTGTTTACATATTCCATGTTTACTGTTCACTAATAATAACCAAAATAAATAGATTTAATAACAATCTAAACACACCGGCACAAGTAGAACGGATCAACAACAGAGATAACGCCGCATCGAACCGTCAGCTGATACGCAAATCCATGCGTAGTAGCAAGGCAACACTAGATGTACATCTAGTGTGGCCTTGGTAGTAGGCCTTGAAAAGATGTATCTTGTTTTGATACTGATTCATCTACTTGTTTCATTTTGAAACTAACCGACTACTTTACCATTTGAAAACAGCATGATGTCTTGTGTTTTGAATCTTAATTTTTTCGCAGTTATGTAGAGGACATTTTGAACTTGTAAAATCTGCTGTTATCTCAAAATCGTAAAAATAGTGATGTGTCTTATTTTGATACTAGACGACTCATTTTACAAACGATACAATTTCTTTTATTCAAATTGTTTAACATTAAAGTAAATAAAGAAATTCCGATAGCTATTTCTGAAGATCTACTTGGCTGATTTTAGTGCTGATTGTTTTAATTTACAGAAAATGTTGTAATTATTATCAAAAAAATATGAAATGTCAATTTTATTTCATGGGCACATTTAAAATGGCACTTTTTTAGTTGTGTTCGCTTTTATGTTTAAATCCTATTGATAGCTATTTCTGAAGATCTACCTGGCCGATTTTAGAGTTGTTTGTTTTAAAAGACAGAAAATGTTGTCATTATTATCAAAAAATTATGAAATGTCAATTTTATTTCATGGGCACATTTAAAAGGGCACTTTTTTAGTTTTTTGGCTTTTATGTATAATCCTATTGATAGCTATTTCTGAAGATCTACCGGGCCGAATTTAGTGCTGTTTATTTTAGATAACAGAAAATGTTGTCATTATTATCAAAAAATTATGAAGTGTCAATTTCATTTCATGGGCATATTTAAAAGGGTACTTTTTGAGTTTTTTGGCTTTTATGTTAAAATCCTATTGATAGATTTCTGAAAATCTACCTTGATGATTTTAATGCTGTTTGTTTTACATGACAGAAAGTGTTGTCATTACTATTAAAAAATTATGAAATGCCAATTTTATTTCATGAATATTTATACCGGCAGTTTTTACATTTTTTTGGTTTTAGGTTAAAACCGTATTGATAGCTATTTCTGAAGATATACCGGACTGAATTTAGTGGTGTTTGCTTTAAATGACAGAAAATACTGTCATTATTATCAAACAATTATGAAATGTCAATTTTATTTCATTGGTATATTTACAAGGGCATTTTTCGAGTTTTTGTTTATTTGGTTTAAAACCTTTTTGGTACCGGTTTCTGGAGATCAACCTGGTCGGTCAATGGTGCGGTTTGATTTAAATGAAAGAAAATGTTGTCATCATTATAATAAAATTAAGAAAAGTGTGGGGTATCGTTTTATATGTTTTTGGGTACGGGAAACCCGATTTTGATAATTAAAAGGTCGTAGCGCGTCGGAGTCATGTTTTTGGATAAAAATTTTGAAAATTCAGTGTGGGGTATCGTTTTATATGTTTTTGGGTACGGGAAACCCGATTTTGATAATTAAAAAGTCGTAGCGCGTCGGAGTCATGTTTTTGGATACACATTTTGAAAATTCAGTGTGGGGTATCGTTTTATATGTTTTTATGTACGGGAAAACCGATTTTGACAGTTAAAAAGTCGTAGCTCATCGGAATCACGTTTATGGATCAAAATTTTGAAAATTCAGTGTGGGATATTGTTTAGCCTGTGTTTCAAACATTTTAAACTTATTATGAATAATTATGATGAATTGTTTATTGATAGTATATTTAAAAAAAAAAATAGAATTACAGTATTAAACAACGGCTCCGCTCTGTCAGTCACTTTCTTCCGATATGTAATCTATGTATATACGCCTATACAGCAATCCCTCGCTATTCGCAGGGGATAGGTTCCGAAAACTTGCAGCGAATAGCGAAAACCAAATCTTTATGGGAAAAGGGAGGTTATTATGTTCGTGACATATAGACAATTTAAACACATTATGTACTAATACCTATAATTAATTTACATAAGATACAGGCAGTCCTTGTTATATGCGGTCCTGTTTTACACTGTAAAATACAGTCCTTGACATTTTTAGTATTTTAAGCCGAGTTGTTTTGATTGTAGGCTACAGTTGTAATTAATGAGTTGTTTGTCATCTCACTCTCCCCTCAAGGTCAGTGCTCTCATAACGGTATCCACCCCTGCTTGCTCTGTCAATGTCTGGGTTTATCTATTTGTAGAACTTCACTGTACACAGTACAGTATGACATTGACCAAATTGACCTTCATTTGCACAAGTCCACTTGTATTCACGCAGAGGTGTGTTGTAGGGAAATCTTTTATGTTTTATTGTATTTGACGTGGTATTTATATATACAATGTTCTTAAATTCGTACAATAATAATTACAGTACATACACTTTTTTAGCGACCACGAATAATCAAAACCGCGAATACCAAGCCCGCGAATGTCGAAGCCCGCCAAATTTTCTTGCGCTTAAAACTGACGCTAATTGCCAAGAAAAACAAATAATTTGTTGTTATTTTGCTTTCACATTTGGAACACAACTTTTAAAATCCCTGATGTTTTTACAAGTCTTTAGTAGGCCTATGTTAAGGTTTTATAATTATGTTGTATTTATGCCGAACGGTGGTCCGTATATTAGTAGAGGTTTAATTAAAACTGTGACAAATGCGGTTATTTTCCATGGTTTGTACGGGAAAAACCGGGAATTGTACGGGAATTTTCTGAAGCTCATCTGCTGGACACCCTGAAATGTTATGAAAAGTAATTTGTATTTCATCGGTATACTTTTAAATTTACTTTTTGAGGTTTTTTGGTTCTACATAAAACACTTATGCTACATATTTATGAAGATCTACCGTGCCCATTTTAGTTATGTTTATTTGAAATAAAAAGAGAATATTGTTATTATTAATAAAAAGTTATGAAAAGTAATTTATTTTTTATCCTAATACTTATAAGGACACTTTTTGAGGTTTTTTGGTTCTAGATTAAAACCCTATTGCTACCTATTTCTGAAAATCAATGCAACCGATTTTCGTGCGGTTTGTTTTAAATGAAAGTAAATGTAATTATTATCAACAAAATAAGAACTGTAATTTTTATTTCATCGGTTTATTTATACGGACTCTTTTTTACTTTGTTTGGTTTTATTTTAAAACTCTATTGATATCTATTTCTGAATTTAGTGTGTTTTCTTTTAAAATAAAGAAAATAATGGAATTATTATTATTTTTAAATTAAATATGATGCGATTGATACCTATTCCTGGAAATTCATTTTGCCCTAGGACATTTTTCTGCCGACCTCGGGAGGCTTTTTTCGCTAGTACGTTCATATTTTAATTGAATAAAACGAACAGCTGACTTTACGGCCCTAGGGCAGAAAAGAGCTACTTTCGGCCTCCAAATGACGTTCCGAAAATAGCTGAAAACATCGTAGTGTGATGAAAAAGAATTTTTTAATATATTTATATTTTTTATAAATATTTTATTTTTTAAATATTAAAACAAATACTAAAAAAACAAAAAACGCATAAAGTAATAATTACCATAAAGAAAACCCGAGAAGTTAACAAATGGTAACAAAATACAGTTATTTACCAAAAATATCAAAACATTGGTAAAAACATAATAAATTGTACATAGAATATGAGAACAATTAAAAAAATAATGAATGCCTAATACCAAAGAAAACTAAATACAAACAATCCAGTAGCAAAACACATTACTTGGCCTACTCATATAGAGCATAACAAAAATGTATGATGAAAATAGTGCACACAGGTCAAAGTTTATAAGCACTCTGGTTCGTGGGCTCTTAGTTAGTAATTGCTACAAAAAACTATTATTAAATTTACAGTTTTAGTTTATTTGATTTTTTATATCCAATTACTGTACGAATTCAATGATCTTATTCCTAAATATGTTATACTAGCTGTTACCCGCGACTTTTATTCAAGGGTCGTATTGAGTAACTAAACCACAAACTTTTGATAAAAATAAGAATGATACTGATATTGTAAGAAGTTTGCAATCTTCCTTGCCGGTGAGCGACGCTAGTGAAACCTAGCGGGACATCGATGAACTACTACGGCTGCCGATCCATGTACTTTGTAAACTCTAATTGCAGAGGTATTTTGAAACGACGAAATAAAATACTTCTATTGAATGTAACTGAAATATTAGACGACTATTTTAACGTCACAATACTTTAGTTGATGCAGGTTTAAATTTAAAACATACTTATCTTAAAATACAATTTTTACAACAGAATTAGTTTTGCTATAAAAACGTTGAAGTCTTATGGAGAAATAGATATTGAATTTCTTAAAATAAAAATTATAAAACAAAACTTTCAGTAAACAATTTTTTATAGGCTGATACGTAAGATAGTAACAAATTATTTGTCTGTTACGATTTTTTACTGAACGTGCTGGTTCTCGGTGAGAAAAATATAAACTATACCCGCCCCATGTTAAACTGGAGATCAGAGCCGTGAGCGGTTGGGCTGACTCCGGTCCCCTCTTAAGGGTCGGCTCTAGTAAAACAGAAAGCAACCTGCAACTCCAGCGTAGCGGCGATAGGTTACGTGGACATTGCTCATCCTAAATTTATTTAAAACCCGCAATTGTTCAAATAGCGTTTTTAAAAAAATACCAAACTCTTGGGGACAAAATTCTTCATCCGAATGGCTTGGTGATTTTTCGCTATAATTAATAGTTACAACGTAAAAAATATTTAAAATCTCCCTATAGCGGCGGTAGGTTACACGGACATTCCTCAGCCTAAATCCATTTGAAACCCGCAATTGTTCAAATAGCGTTTAAAAAAATACCAAACTCTTGGGGACGAAATTCTGCATGCGAATGGCTTGGTAGTTTTTCGCTATAATTAATAGTGACAACATAAAAAAAATATTAAAAATCAATGTTTTAAATTGTTAATAAATATTAAACAAAACGTTTTTCTTAGTTTTGGAAAATCCATTTGCATGCATAGCTTTAAAATTACATATTGTTCATAACTATCCGATCAAAAATAAAGGAAAAATTTGGATTTTAATTTAACATTGGTCTTATGGAGTGTCAGCCAACATGGCCGATAGCTAGAGCCGACCCTTGATGGAAGATTGGCAATACAATTCAATTTTTGAACTGAATTGAATTTTCAAAAGATTCAATGAAATGTTGTTTCCAATGTACAAAATTGTTTGTGTTTTACCTTGGAATAAAAGTGCACATTGTTGTTAGTTTATCGCTAGTACGAATACTATATCTCTAATCCTTATTCATTGTGTGAGACAGGTATGGAACTGGTCGGAGGTAAGTGGTTGACCATCTCGGGAGTATCTTATCTCTTTCCTCTTCCGTTCAGCTACATGGCGATCTCAGGCATAGCTTACTACATCCATGGCTGGAGGAACTTGCAGTTAGCAATCACACTCTCGGCCCTGCCTTTCCTTGCGCTTTGGTGGTAAGTTAAGCACAATCTATAAAGTTTTAAACTCAAAATTCACAAAATTTATTTTAGAAAACTGTGTATTTTTTACATCACGTGTTTTACTATCGTTGACACTCTTTTACTTCTAAAAATCACATCTGATAAATACAAAAGGCATGAAAATATAATAACGACAATGACAAAGATAAAATCGACTTTTTACCGACACTTGGAAAAAGTGGATTTAAACAGTCTAGCAAAGATATTACTGATGTATCAGTAATGTAGAATTATAAAATTAAGTGGATAAAAAACGTGAAGCACCCAAAGGAAATCGCATTAGGAGAAGGAAAAACACCAAGACTTGTCCGGGAGAAGAATTTTAGAGATGAACAACCAAGAAAACCGAAAGAAATAGATGATCATAAAATACATGAAGAAGAAGAAATTCTGGTGGAAGATATAATTGACGTTGTGTCTGAGTTTGACTAAGACACCAAGGGTTCTGTAACTCAAACCAGATTACCAAAGTTATATTGATAACATCATCACTTCAATATACTGAACTAACATGTAAACAATACTATGTGGAAAGAAATTGAACGTTAGTGGATTGAGGCCAGTAAAACGTAGTGGAGCTCACAACACACATTTTACCGAATATCGTAAGAGATAACTTTAAAAAAAAAAAACATTCTAGTTTAAACATTTAAGTGTCCTTCTAAGAAGTTTTTTCTTCTTCAAAATAAGGAGGGAGTATGTGGTTTTGAATAACATTTTCGGAAATATCTTGAAAACTACATATCACAATACTCTAAAAAAGTTATTTTATTTCATGCAAAACTAGTATTATAGTATTTATATACGAGTTTTGCATGATTATAATTTTTTGTAACTATAATTTTTTGGTAAACCTAACTTTGGTGCTCCAAAATGTATGGTCAAATGGGTTCAAATTCAGATTATTGGAAACAAAGTGGGTTTGCTTTATCCGAATTTCATTGTGATACATTTATCTGTTCTTGTGTAAATCTACTATTGTGTCTTCTTACAACGATTCAGTTTTTTTAACTTTACCAAAAAAAATATCAACTGTCTTTAAAAATCTGTTTATTTTACAATATCTGGGAATAGTGTTGTTGGGTCACAGCGTTGCAAAAATAGCGGGTGGTTTAAGAGGCAATAAAATGTAAAGTTCAAAGACATTCATTTTTGGAATTTTAAAATAGGTTATATTTTGAACAACTAAATTTAAGAAGATATTCACATTACTAACGTATGTAATTATGTCAGCATAAATATTAAAATATATAGTAATTGTAGTACGAGTATTAAAGTTGATAATATTTGCTATTTATTAATTATGTGTTTACAACAATATACCAAGTCTCAAGAGTAAAGATGTAAACCCTAAAGGAACGTAAGTCTAAATATCATGCAATGCAAATAAGTCTAAAAGTTTGGCCAGTGTTTAAAAAATTAATAATAATTTAAGTTATTTTGTAAAACACACCTGAGCTTTTTCTGACAAGTTTAAGTACAGATTACATGCACGCACATATGACAGCAACACCAGTCACTACTTGGACGATGGTCATAGACTGATCAGTCAACACTTTTCATTAGTTTTCACTGAGAAGTGAATTTGTACTATTAAATTCGTATGGCAAAAATTACAAAGTACCCTCACTCAGTTTTGAATTGTGATCTTTAAATTCTTGACGACAAGGCAAGTTCTTGATACAATTGATAAATTCTTGATACAATGGTAAGTGATAAATTATCCCTTGTTTTAAGGATGTTAAGAGAATAATAGTTCAGGATGGTTTTTATAGAATTAAGAATTGTTTATAGTTGTTGTAAAATACTAGAAATATTTAAGTAAAATGATTTTATAGTAAAAACCCTAAATGTCATAATATTTTCATCAAATATGACAAATAAGGTATTATTAGCGTTACTTTTGAAGATGTGGTTGATTGTATGTATTATTATGACACCCCTGTTATACATTCAACTGTAAAACAAATCACAACTGCATCATTGAATCCATCCTTTTATTCTGTACTTTGGTATATAAATGCTATATATACCCTTATACTTTGCGTCTGTTATTTCTTAAAATAAATTGATATTAATAATAACTACGTTTACGGAATAGAAACACGAATGTTATAAAATATCCATTCAGCAATTAGTTTTTAGTTATAATTTAATTGTATTCTTTTTAACACGATTCTCAAAATTTCAGAAAATATTCTAAGCATTTTTACATTGTTCGGGTGTCATTGAATTTTTATACTTGACGTTGTAAAGTCTAATATAATAAGTTTACCTATGTTTTTCTTGTTTTAATGTATTGCTTTTTTTCAATAAATTTGTATTTTCTCATGTAATAAGTTTTAGTTACCGTTACGTTTTCTCCTTTTAGACACCTATAGTAAAAATTGTTTGTGTTGTAGTGTAACTCGTATTAAAAAGTTATATATTATAACTAATTCCATTTTGTAGCCTGTAGTGTACAACTATTGTCTAGTTTAATTTAACTTATCATGGTACATCAGACTATCCTTTACTGCCTAATCTTGTGTACACTAACAGACTTAGTGTACAATCTTGGTTTCAGACATTCTCACATCTTCAGGTTACTTATTATAAAACATAAACATATTTAATAAAAAAAAAAGCTATTTTACTAATGATGAAGTCGTTAAAAAACTTACACATTGTTTATAAATTCATGCAGAACGTGCATTTGAACGGCTATTCGTATATGTTCTACAATCCGGGAATCTTTGTGGTTATCTTGGTTTCTGCCTTGAGGCAACATTAATGGTGGCATCGAATCATATGTTGGGTAGAAATGATAGTTGGGTTTTTATTAGAATGATGACTTACGTTTTAAGGTTTTGTAGACGTTATACTTTTCTAAAGCGTTCTAGAAGATGGGTGGGTACGCGAAACCATGGTCATATACTAAATGATAGTGTGCCCACCACATAGAATTGATCTGATATATTATAATAAGATATATTTAAACTAGTTAGTAAGATTATAATTAAATGTTTGCAATGATAATTAAAAAATACATTTGCTCCTAGGGTTCTACCCGAGTCTCCCCGATGGTTGCATACAATGGGAAAGATTGACAAGACTCTCGAAGTTTTGGAAGACGCTGCCCAATTCAACAAAATCACTTTACCTGCAAATACAGACAAAATTCTCAAACAGGTAATTAATTTTAATATTATGTTTTCTCTTTTTATAGTTTTCAGGGTTTCGCTGTTAAGTCCATATAGCATACATCTATATAATAAAAATGAATTGCTGTTCCTTTGTAAGCGCATCAATTGAGAACGGCTGGACCAATTTGGCTATTTGTTTTTTTTAATGTTCGTAATAGTCCGAACTAGGTTTTTATATAAAGAAAAATGTGAAAAGTTTCCCGAAAAAGTTTCAAATTTGGAAAAAACTAAACAGCCTCTTTTGTATGGACTCAAGACAATAGTGACAAAAACAGCTGTTCTTATAAAAAGCTTAGCAACACGTCATATGTGTTTACATTCATTACCATACATATCAACATTACTTAGCAAGTTTGATGAGTATTCGTTTTTTTAGGTTTCATTGACAAACTAAAAAACAAACACGAGCAAAATCTACGAAAAATGTTTACAGAATTATAATTCAATTCAAACATTGGTTGTTACATATTATATATAAAACAACTGATTTGGATTAAAAAACTGATAATAATTTCAGGTTAGGCCTACAGTGAACCAAAACAGGTTTATTGTCATCCAATTGGGCTAATGTAGAATCAGGTTTTTACAATTCTTTACAACTATCAGTTTTTTTGTATTAGGTAAAAGCAAACAAAATGTTTACTGTATTATCTATAAAGGTTTACAAACTATAAATATAAATTTCTGAAGTATATTCTTAAGTGGCTAAAAACCATTTTGCAATTCGATTTCTTAAGTAAATTTAATGAAATGGAATAACTATCCTTTAAATTAAATCAAGCAATAGCGAAGCATTGCTGGGTCCACTAGGTCTTAATAAAATAGAGAAATACGATAAACCATAACACATAAACATACATTACAAGATCAAACCTTTTTTGACTAATATTTTACGTAAATAATACAATTCAACAATTTCAGTTTGTTCATCACTTTTCATTGAGATCATTCGTAACTTTTAATAGCGTTTGAAGTTTATGATTTTATGTGGTCCTTTATAATGTAAACTTTTTATATTTAAAGTACTGATAATAATTAAATATGGTATATTAAACACGATTTGTGCATAATGCTAAAATATGCTAACACATTAAAATCATTTTGTTAACACTAAAACGTATAAATAACCAAACGGTCGTAATATGTTCTACAGTTTCCTGCAAATAAACATGTGTGTCTTTAGGACAATTTTTGTATTTTTACTCATGTAAGTCAATCAAATTACAAAATAGGGATTTCACTGGCATTTAATTCCTCTATATTTGCGTACCTTTTTAACAATAATAACTTCTAAGTAACATTTTTTACATGATAATTAATTGTATATCATTTGTTGTAACAGACATCTACAGCTGAAACGATGGGAGATGGACCTAAAGTTGGAATAGCAGATTTGTTCCGTACACCAACAATAAGGAAGATTTCCTTGGCACTTTACGTAGTCTGGTTCAGCGTGTACCTGGTCTACTACGGACTGGTGTTGAATCTGTCAAACTTGGGTGGTGACGTCTACATCAATTCTATTATTTCAGGTAACTCACATTATTTGTATCCTTTTAGTTAAGTGAATCCATTGGCCTTTATAATATATTGTGTTGTTTCAAAGATTTTAGATATATATTTTCTCGTTTATTTATATAAATGTGGATTTGTTTTTTAGGAAACACCGTTATGAAAAAAGCTTACAATACACGAATACAAACATGTAAATACAACTTAAATTTAGCGAGGAAACAAATCTATTTGGACACTTGTTTCAAATAAATCTTATTTTGCTCCTAAAGAATATAAGTCCCAATATTTAGGGGGGGGGGGGGGGTTTCTACAGAAATTTCAAGTGATAATTAAAAAAGTCTTAACTTAACTGTTTATATTTATGTTTTTACTTTTGAAGAATATAATAACTTACGTAAGTTTATTAATTTTCTTCTTGTGCTTCAATTTCTTAACAAATAAAGAGGTCATAAAAAACTTTAAATGTGTTAAGATTTGAGAAATAATCAAAGTTTAAATACAAAACATTTTCAGCTTTTAGTGCCCTTTGTTTTAATATTCCACTTGACCAACATTACCATTAAATAATTTTTAGATATTTGCTTTCTCATTTCCTCAAAATTCAACATTTTTTAAATGTTGTATAACTATACACTTAGTAAAAAAGTGTTTAAGTTGGAGATTGAGTGATCAGCAATGTTTGGTAAAATGTTGTTATCTCAATTCAATCATTTATACATATAAATAAAATTGAAGTGTCTTTCTGTGATTTCAGAATAAAAGCTTGTTTCTAAGATCATATGGTTTTTCACAAATTACAAAAACCTAAACACACATTTATACATTTGTTGCGCCTAATCTTTGCCCGACTAATCTCCGGAATGGCTGAACCAATTTTGACGAAACTTTCATTAAAATGTAGAGCGTTTTTCAGAGAATATTTTAGCAAATGTTGGGGATATTAACATACGCTGAAGTAGATTGAGAACTTGTAGTAAATAAAAATCCAAAATCCAAATATTATTAGTTTGTGGCCGCCATCTTAATAATGTTCCAAGTAAATTAAACATTTTTTCATTGTGTACCTTTAGGGGCACTTGGAATCAACAAAACATTCCTTACATTATTTAGTTGTGAAATCAAGACTTTTAACTGATTGGTTTGCGCACTATACGTCTATACACACTATAATATGTGGTCTTGATGAATGTCTGCATTGAAGCCAATTTCTTCTCATAATCGGGTCTCGAGATTTATTTAAATTTTAGTGACATGAAATTTTAGTTTTGATGATACAGTTTTACAGGATAGTGATACATAACAGTGATGATATAGTTTTATACAGTTTAAGTTTATTTAAATTTTGGAGTGTGTGACTCTGTAAACTATACAAACTCTAATGTCCTTTAAACGGTAATAATTATGTCAACTTGGTCTAACCAAAAACCGTAGCGGCTTCATGAGATTTAGAAAACTGAAAATTGTGTTTATGTAACTCAATGATAGGTGGATGATATATTTTAACTAAACCTTGAATCAGTTTGTACCATGTGTATGTAGATGGTACTTATCATAAAGTTGCGCGCTATTTCATAGAATAGTTTTCTTTGAAGTGTACAGAAATGAGGCAGTAGAAATAATAATATATATTACGGAACTTACTGTCAGGAATATTTTCATAACTAGTTCTTTTTTAAATTACCCCTATAGGCTAGTTTTCATTGAAAGTATTTCGAAGGATTTTGTAAAGATTTTATGTACATCGGTTAAAGTTAGATGGAAGGTTCATATAAGACTTTGATGAAGAGCCAAAATGGGTCAAAATAAAATTTCAAACATGATTATTTAAGGACAACATATTTGACAGGTCTCGTGTTTATTTCCCTTTTAAATGCATGATGTAAGATGCTTCAAAATTTTAGATTTCAATTTTTCTCATTTGGGAAACTAAAGTAGTCTACTTGTAAAATGTAAAAAATGCAGACGTTAAACTTATAACACCCCTCTGTTTTCGTCGGGGATTAAAAACTAATAACCATTGGACGTTTTGCATTTAGCTGGATGGATCTTCTTTTTGTCTGATTTCTGGTCTATATTGTATACTATTATATTTACAGGAGCAGTAGAGTTTCCAGCAATCCTTATCAGCATTTTCATCTTATTAAAGCTTGGACGTCGATGGCCACTCAGTTTGTCTCTTATCGCTTCTGGAATCGCTTGTCTACTCACTGTACCGATACCTGAAGGTAAGGTGGAAGATTAAGCTGGTTATAAGAACAGTTTAAATGATGCAGTTAGCTTTGCTTAGGGATTGAATGAAGTTATCAATCTACGCGTACGTTTAGTGACAGACTATAATGACGTACATCTGTAGAGGATTTTGATTAATAGTTGTTTGAAATCCACTCTCAAATCAATTTAATGTAAGCGGATCAATCGTCTAAACATGAAACCGATATTTTGCATATGTTTATTTCAGTTAGTTATAATACATTTGAAACAACGGATTTTCAGTAATTTGTAAGTTATATTAATTATACATCTTTTCATTAAGCAATTACGTCTTGTAACGCAAACTAGTTTTGCTAAAATAACTCTTTAACAGAACACACTGATATTTTAAACTAAATTTCAAGACAATTCAAGTTTCCAGCATTTTAGCGAGGCATATAAAGCCTAGCTTAAAAAATTTCTAAAATTAATATTTAATTCACACAAAACGATGATATTACTGAGTTGTATGCTCTATTTCTGAAATAAAACCAAGAGCATAAGAAGTGTAAGTGGAATAACATTATTCAAGTCAATTTTAGGTTGGACGAATTATGGATCAATTTTAAGAATTTGAAATAGATTTTGATTTAAAATAATAGGCTATTAAATATTAACTTAATTCTTAACTTAATATTGCTGTGTTTACTGTCTTGGTACAGGATGCCGAATTGAATAAACCAATTATTACACATAACTTAACTATTATCCTTCATCCGATTGTTTCGACAGTTACACCATCCGATAGGAAATCAAAAGGGCTACAAAAAAGGTCTCTTAGCATTTGTTGTTAAAATGTACGGTTTTTGAGTAATTTAGGTTTGAAATATTAAAACAGACGCCATTTTGAAACAAATGATTATTTTTCTTGAGATATATCATTGTTAGGTTAAACTTCATGCCAAGTTTGAACTCAATCAGTCAAACCGTTCTCTAGATATGAATTATTTTGTACAAAAAACAAAATAGCGGATTGCGACTAAACTAAGCCGAATTCAAAAAAGTTTTACTTAACATTTTTTATTTATTTCAATGTGTACAAAAGATCCTGTATAGCCCGCTACGGTTTTTAGGGACACTTTGTATACAGGAAGAAAAGACGATAAAATATGTTATCACAGTACTTCGGCAATTTTTCGAACTGGTTCTTGCTTTCAAATTTAAACCGTATAAAAGCCCAAAATAATTCATAAAATTTACATTAAACTGCAAATTCAAATAATTTTTTTGCTCAGAAGAAAGCCATAGGCTACTCCAGTCATGCAGGGATGCTTTTAAAGTAGAAAACTGCTTAACACTTCCCTGTATTTATATAATGGAGGTAATACTGTTTTTTTCGTTTTAAGTACTGTACAACATAAAAGCGACTGCCACACTTACTAACTTACCAGAAGAAGGAGTGACTTAAGATTAGCAAAACATAGATTCAATCTTCATAAAAAAAAAACTACCTGCTCAAGCTAGAATAGTTTTTTAACGACTCCCAGAGTCTAGTAAGAAAATTATAAAACATTTAAGAAGCTCTTGAAGGATTTGTTAATTTTGGAGGTGGCTATTACTCGACGGGTGAATGTATACAGTGGGTCTAGGAAAACTGTGCTTGAATCCTTGTTGGTTGTTTTGTGGCTAATTTTGAATTGTTGGGTTAGGACAATTGCATTTAATTGTATAAGTTAGTTAAATCTATTCATTGATTATTTTTTTTATGTTTTATTTAATGTTGGGTTGTTATTCAATATGTTGTCCCTTCATGTTTGGGGTATTAGTGACGGGCTATTGGGGGGGGGGGGGGGGTATTCTTGTTTATGTATGTAAGTTATTGTAATACAAATTTTCAGATTTATATATACAGTATAATACAGTAGGGTACTATTATGAATCACTGTTTTTTTGTGTATAGTTGATTGTTCTGTGATTTTATTTAATCAGAGAACTGACGTGTCAGATTCAATTTTAATATAATTCGATTTTTATATTAGTTTTTGATAATGACTATGGCTAATAGAATGTAATATTTTGTCATACTAAATAAATAAATTACATTTATATACTTTCACTATTCCGGCCTTGTGTACAGTTTATTATTATCTATTTATTTAATAAGTAGTACGTTTAATTTTGTGCGAGCGAAGCAAACAGGGGGGTAGAGTGTAAAGCACGTAGGAATCACCCCTAGTTAATCATATTAATAAGTAACACTGGATTTCTTTGTTACAGATTTGCAATGGTTAACAATAGTATTCGCAATGTTGGGCAAGTTCGCTATATCCTCATCGAACGTTGTGATGCCTGTGTTTACTGCTGAATTATTCCCCACTGTTATGAGGAACTTGGGGGTTGGTTCTTCCAACGTACCAGCAGGGGTGGCTCTAATGCTGGTCCCATACTTATGGCATTTGGTAGGTTTCGCCTATAAATTTACTTTGTTCATTTTTATGTGACTTTATTTTAGTAATAATTATATATTAATAACTTATTAACTTGATATTATAAAAAAGATGTATGACACACAATTTAACATGTTAACCATCCATTACAAACCCCATTTACGTTTATCTTCATTCTTCATGATCATCTCTCGTTTTCCATACATTAGGCCATGTAAGTGACATCTTGGTTCCCAGTAGTCTTCGAACTTTTACCCAGTGAATCCCTGTAAAGTGTTAATCTCAACTAAAACACTAAACCTGTTATATTTAAACCTGACTAAACTATTTTAACGGTTTGTACGCTAAGCTCATTACTATGGGAACCTAACAGCTGGTAGCAGTCTAGTTGCATTAAAACATTAACTATTGCTTTAGAATTTAAGCTCTCTGATCTTTTTTATTGTATTCAAAATCTAATATGACTGGGAATGGTTATAATGTGCCAAACTGAAATGAATTTATATTTCCGAACACATTACATAGAATCTTACTGTTCTATGGGATTTATCTTAATGTTGAATGAATAAATATAAGTTGATTTAAGGAAACGTTTTCTCATCCCAAAGGCATTCAAAAATATACATTCCTTAATTTTTTCATACCAAATTTCAACTGAAAATATTAATGATTTTTTAAGTTATTATTATTTGTTACATGTTTATAGAAAAGTTATCTATATTTTAATAATGTTCTGCACTGTGTTCCACTATTATGACACGTATTGTTGTAATACTTTTTAAATTTATTTACAATTTGTTAAGATTTTATAAACATAAAATAGTTACAATTATGTAATAATTTCTCTAAGCATGCATGCAATGGTGCTGGCTCAGGATTTTGGGCTAGTGGGTAAGCAAATAATTCAAATATAAATCTGAAAAAATTAATACAAGAACAATTTAAATTAAGGAGAAAACTAAATACATAATATTTAGTAAATTCTGTAACTAATTTATTTGATTATTGCCGACCTGTTTTTGGCCAGTGAAGACATATAAAAGGAAAGTTACTAAAGACTGAATTTCAATTAATTACTAGGCCTACAAGGTGTTTGTTTAAACTTTACTCTTAGATGTACAAAAAATAATTCAAATTTGAGTTTTTACAAAGATGGATCAATGTTAATGAATTTATGTTTGTTAAATTTAATAAATAAAATACCAATTATTCTGAAAAATATTTACAATTTTCTCTCTAATTTGTAAAAGTTTTTAAAGGTATTTCACCGTTTGTTAAGTAAATGTTTAGATATTTTATTAAATTATTATTTTGTTGCATCTGTTTTTACACTTGTATTTTATTTAAACTTAAACCTAATTATAATTTCAGTCAGGGATGTACGCTAAGTTGCCGATGGCAGTATTAGGTGTGTTCGGTATTATCGGTGGCTTTGCTGTATTGATACTTCCAGAGACCAACGACGCTGGTTTAGCAGATACTGTCGAGGCTGTAGAAGAACAAATCAGGTGGGTAGTTTGAATTGTTGTTTTGTAATAACACTGACTAGTTCCTTTACAGATTGCCACGCACCTCACCTTTTTCTCCTTATCTTTAATTTTTATTAATTGATTGTTTTTATACTTGCGCTACTTGCCCACGCTTTTGCGTGTCGCACAAAACTTTAAGCCTTTTGAATTTGAATTGTATTTTATTTCCAATAAATTTCCCTTCAGAAATATCATTGGATATAATCTTTCAAACTATTTGCCTTGTATACTGATTGTGAGGAAATGGTGGTGGTGGCAAGAATAGGAAATTTAATGACTTTCCTGTTCTTAGAATTTGATTACTTAACTATACCACTTTGGTTTTGTATACTAGCTCTAGTCTGACTCCGATCTCGTGGTCGTTCCTTTTGGAGCTAATTTGTTACACTCAAGAATTAGGTTCACTTTATTAATTATACTTATTCTAGAGCACTGGGTAATTTCAGGTATGCTTTTACTAATATTTAGAATGAAAGAATGTGAGATGTTCAAATAAGTTTTTTATTTGAAAACAAAATTTAATCAATTTTGCAACGGCGTCTCTTGAACAAAACAATATATTTATATATTTATTTACAATTAACTATCGACGTTTTTACCATTGTGAGATTTGAATATTCACGAAATGACTCTAATATATTAACTTTCTCTGAATTTACTTTTTACTTGTTTCAAAATTAAAATGGGATTTTTCCTAATGGAAAATAAACTTGACTATCGGTTACTTACAGATATCAGATGATTCTAGTCCTTTCTTCCAGGTGGTTTTCCTTGGTACGATGTCCTGGTTCATCCTTTCTTCCTTGCTGTCTTTTGGGAGGAGTGCCCGTCTTTTTTCTTGTTATTCTTCTTACTTGCAATGTTGAACGGTTTCTTAAGGCCCGCTACGATTTACCGGAGTTCCTTATAGATTACCGACCGATTGTGCATCAGCAATCTTGGTGAATCTTCAGACGCAACTGACTAGTTCTCTTGTAAATCAACCCTCTCCAGGTTTCTTTGGTCAAAAGAATTACTCTCGTTATAATTTTGAGAAACTTGGTTCCTCGGGTTTTTATTATGTTTTTCTCTTCCATAATATTCATTTAATTATTTTATTTATATACATTATTTGTTATTTTTGAATTTGCCTTGCTTTTGTCTTATTTTAATTAATTATTCAATTTCTTCATTTGTATTGCACTCGGTGGTGAATTCATGACGTCACCTCTCTGCTTGATATTGTTGTCTTTTGACATAAGCAATTTACGTTAGCTCTTGCCCTTTTCCATAAAAGTATTTTTTCCAAAACGACCTAACATCTTGACCCTTGGTCCGATTTTAGATTTCTTGAGCTCAAACGATTTGTGACCATTTGCTGATGCTTCCCTCATTTGATTTGTAGTTTTATCTCTCTTGGTTCTTGAGTTATACACTCCGTAAGTTTTGTGAAATTTTCTAAATTTATTTTTCTGAATTTGGTCGAATTTAAAATTTTCTTCCCTTTTTCCTCTTATTTTGATACCCAAACCTCCAAAACTGCTTTCGGATTCTTCGTCCTTCCTTCCAGATGGTTCTCCTTTGGTAGGCTATTT
>JAGFPH010000094.1:438385-453981 GCA_018207615.1 Philaenus spumarius
CCAAACATTGTTCGGACTGAGACTCGGACACGAGGCGAGCGGCGCAGGGCGTCAACGCTTGATCTAATTCCGCAAGAAACCCACTTTCTCCAACAACTGGTTCTGCATGTGACATAACTTTGTGCACGCCCATCAAAAACAAAAACATGGGCTTTGCTATGTGACGTACATTGTGTTCACACAATTACTCATCCGACTAAGGCTAGAGCTGTTAGGCGTGACTTGTTTAAAATTTTTATTGAAGATGTAATTTAAAATGTGTGAAATCCCGTCCTTCACACATTGCAAATTATGTAAGATATTTGTCTAGAACGTGTCGTTTAAAAATTATGGATTAAAAACAGAAACTTAATCAACATTCATACATTCACCATTTGACATTTCATCAGATTTTTTAAATATATTATGTTGTTAATTTAAATGAAATCAGGCAACGCTCTACAATCACAATTGTGTGGGCAACTATTACAGCATGTTTATTAAAAACATTTTATTTTAAAATAAATTATTTCTAATTACAAAATCAACATAAGCTCTAGTTTCTGCTTAGAATTGTTTAAAATCTTAATTAAATTGAGTATAGGTGTAAAATCGTAAAAATAAAATTGTTTTGGTATTAGTTAATTAGAAAATACTATTTTGAAATAGTACAAAACATAACTCATTTCTTTTGAGACGAACGCTTTACAATGCTTTCGTTTATTAACTTCGTGAAAGCATGTTACGATATATAGAAATTATTATATCCAAATCTGTATAAGGACTATAAACACTTTTGCTAGACAACAAACACATTTTTATTGGCAGCAAATAATTTAATTTAATTTTTCTTTACTTCTCAAATATTGTTTAAAAAATGAAAACCCTACTTAAAAACTAAAATGCAATAGGCCTACCATCATGACCTTGATTTATTTATTACCTTATTTTCATGTCTATTTAGTTACGTAATAAAAACAATTAATCACCTATAATTTGTAGTGGTGGTTGCTAGGGCGAAGGATATTTGCATTCATTAATCTCAATTTACTAGAAACATTTAAATGGATTAGTAATAATTAAAAAAGTATATTTGAAGTAATAATATCTTTTTTGAAAATTCAACTTGTCAGTTAAAATATTTCTCTCATAGTCCGAGTAGTGGCTAAAAATGCCTCATTGAAGTACTTACTGCAGCACACAAGATCAAAAGTGCTACTGATTGTATGTTTCATAAAATACATTTAGATTAAAATTATCGATCGGGTGATATTTAGTTAACCAATTTTAAAGAAACAATTTCACTTACTCAACCACGGGTAGGCTTCTGCATGTGTTGATTTAGCGAATACAGCAAATTGACAAGGGTCAACATCCAGAATAACTATTCGTTTATGTTACATAACCATTGGGGATTTAATTTGAATATGTAAATCCTTTTTCAATCTATTAATGTTTAAAGTAAACGTAAACATACCTACACTCCAATGCATTTACTAAAGTTTTTAACATATTTCAACTGAAAGTCTACATAAATCGTGACCGATCCAGTACAATGGCGAGAAAGAATATTCGTGACTTTGAACTTCTATGAATCGTATCATCGCTTTACGAGAAAGTCACGTACGTAAGTCGTGATTAAATAAAAAGTGATTTTTTTTCAATCCGTTTTTCACCTCTAACTGGTGTTACAAAGAATTCTTCTCTCCATAAATACTGTCCAAACCAGAGAAGATTGTTAAGTCTTTATTTTTGACAAGTCATTTAAAACATTATTAGAAGGGATACCCAAATTATTATTATTATTATTATTATAATTATTATCTACATATTATTTCCTAACAGCAAACCTTATGTCGCCTGTTCTCAACCATATGCAGGATGTTGTCTATCTCCTCGAAGTAGACTTGCTTGTCAATAAACAAATAACATAAACCCATTCAATACAAAACATTATTAAATTTGTATTCAGAATTAGCAAACAGTATCCTTTGTGTGGTGACAACCATAGCTAAAACCATCGCCATGTTTTTCATTGAAGCTTTATGTTCGAGCATCGACCCTAACTGATGAAGACGACGACAAAAGCAAAGTTATCTAACCAACAAAGGGGCATTGTTGGAACTGAAAGTACCTCAGCTGTTTATTTATCTCCTAGTCGCGTTGGTTAGATCTCAAACCGATGTACATGTATTTAACTTCCTATTGCCACTACTCTACTTGGACACTAGCATGGTGTCTTTCTGCCTAGAGTAGCCTATAAATCTCATGAGAGAGTTTGTATGCTTCAAGTGTTGCAGCACCCAGACATCTTTCATGGAATTCACTGATTTCCCCAATAATTGAAATTTTTTGAAGAAATACTAGGAGAAGTTATTTTGCATGACTACTAAACTATCGTATTCACCCACACCTGCATTCTAATTCTGAATTTCGTCTTTATATTCATAAAAAAAATGTATGAAATAAATCTTTTGACAAATCTTTTGTACCCTATGATCAGTTTGGACAATATGTTTATTCGTTATTTTACTTTGTGTTTTAAACAAACAAAATAAGTATACATAGTTGTTAAAACGTCAAAATTAAATCGTTTTTATGATCTAATAACAAGAATTAGGTATGCCAATGTACAATACAATAACGGTCAAATTATATTTATTTACTTGTTTTTGCTTTTAAACATTACATTCTGTAGCAGCGTCACAATTATACATCAATACACTACAATTAAAATGCATCAGATATAAAAGTTATGTTTTTAACAATAACAACATACTAAACACCAAAATATTACAAATTACATTAATACCCATAGTATACTACAGGCGCTCAACATTTACTTAGAAGACAGAGTGAGGTCAGCAAATCACAATCCACTGCGACTACAAACAGAACCGAATACGAAGTCCTCAGCAACAAAAGAATAATCCGACCACGCAGCTAAACCGCTGACGTAAGTTGAGCAAATTTACAAAATTAAATAATTTTAGTCGCTGAATAGGTGCCTTCGTGTACGAAATAATATTAGTAGAATCTGTTTGCCCCTCAGCGTCCAGCACCAGCTCACGAGCTACTAAATTCCGCTCAAAGCGTAAAAACTCGCCTTTGCGGTTCTGATTATGGACTGTTTCGCTTCGCTAGCAGGGACAAACTTCTTTTAGATGGAATTTTACGTTTAGATGAATTTTGGGGAACCAGATGGGTTATTAGTTCCTGTAAAAAAAACAAAATGTAAAGAATAATCTCCTGCATTTATTATTTTAGGTAAAACGCCAAAAACGTGTCATTATCGTACGTAAAATCTAAAAAATATGACTTTCTGCCAAAAAAACGTGCTTTTGGTTGTTATATTTTTTGGCTAACAAACTCGTCCAAGCTACTTAGAAAACCAACTTGTTCAAATTTTAGTTTCAGCTAGTTAGGGAAATTTTAGTTCAATTGCATATTATTATAAATGTGTGGACAATGTATTCTAACCGAATTCGTTTTTGATAGATTACGCCTTTTAATTCTACTTTTTCATAGCTCATATTTCCAGGACTTGATATCGGAAAAGGTTTTTTTTTTTATCAAAAAACGATATTTTCGATCTGTTAGTAAACGCGCTAATATTTGCTGTGAAAGGGGGAAGAAACTGTAGGTAAGATGTAAGGAAAGCGGAAGCTACTAGAATGTGAGAAGTTGCTGTATAAGCGAACGTGACATCAATTATTTGCTTTAAACTTCCGTAATTCAACTTTATCTAGTCCGTGATTTAATTAAAGAAGTCCTATGATTGCTTTGAGGAAGGCGACATTCTATCTCCGAACTTCGATGTAATCTGTGTATATACTTTTAAGTGCGAGTCCTTATATGTAATACGTAGTATATAATGGATGTCTCGAGTGTAACGAATCTTGAAATTAATAACTTTTCAACTACGTCATAAAACTGAGACCATACAAAAATACTTTCAACTTATGAGCATGTTTACTGTACAAATTACTCAAATACAAAACAGAGAAAATTTATATTTCAAAACTTAATACTTATTAAATTGAAATGAAATATCGAAGCATATTTTAAATATTTGTATAATATGCACTTTAACATTTTTGCACTGACGTTGTAAGTAATTACTCCCTGTATAAAGTGTCAAAATGGATTAAGTATTATTAAACCTTTTTATTTGTATTACTTATTATTTGGCGTATTTATTATTTTCGTAGATTAAATAACTTAATAAAGTCACCTTCTAAACTTATGACATTAGAGCATTAGAGCCTTGTATTAATATGAGCAAATTGTTCTACAAAACAAGATCTTTAAAATTAAATTGAGACAACACTAAAACTCCTTTCTGTTAGAAGCGGCAAATTTTGGTAGCATACTTGGGGTAGCATGCTTACACGCCAACCTCTTCCTCCACTTCTATATCATTTAGTTTTAACAAAAGCGTAGGATTAGCCACAATCTAAAAGCTAAGATTTTATATTATATTAAATGTATAAATCAACATTTTTTTATATTTATACATTTATTTAACAATTTAATACATTACATTCTTGCTTCAATATATACACTTTGAAAACAATAAACAAAAAATAAAATGAATTAACCCTAAATAAAAATAAAATATTACTTTAGAAACTAAAATGAAAACACATTAGGACCCTGAAGGTTAAGCCTGTTGAGGAATAAGATCAATTAAAAATGTTTATTTTATTTCTCACCAACTATTTAAAAAAAAATATTTGCAAGCCGTTCAAATAAGAAAATGTAATTTCAAGTGGATTGCAACAAGCACTCACATCTACATAATAACACCAATTACATAGTACCAATCAAAACTCAGTCACGATTATGTTTTTATAAATCAATATTTCTCCCACACTGCATAAACTTTTCAGCAAGAGTTTCAGAAAAACAAACGAAATGTTTTAAATGCTTCGAAAAGGGATTCAATGATTTGTAATTTCGTGGGTACGATACAATAGGAGTTATAAAAAGGTTAAAAGGACCAGCATGACCTAAACCTACTGTTAAAGGAAACGATAGCCTTAAAAACACGCACAAAATTGTTTCAGAAGATGAAATACCAACATAGAAAACCTTCCTTCAGTAGAGCAACGTATTTAAAATGGACAAATAGCACTATTTTTCTATTTATAGACCTACATTTCCTTTAAAGTTATTTGTTAATTTCTGTATTTTTTCACAAATTAAGACTGTAACCCTTTAGATTGACATTTACATAGCCAGTAAGAGTTGTCAAGTAATTTAACCTACCTGTATAATGAATAAATGAATATATTTATTTATTTGATTTTTTTCCATTATATATAAATATTTTTTCTTTTTTACAAAGTGTATATAAACAAGAAAATACAAAAAATAAACAAACGATACTCCGAAGTTACAAACATGCGTCTTTATGAGTATAAATCTATAGATATGCTATGATGTAAGGCAACTATATGCTACATATTTTGTATTTATTATAGGCTAGTATAAATATGTAATGGGTTTACATTACAGAACACATGAGTTGAGTTTTTCTTTGTCTATACTTCCTATTTTTAAAATGATTATACATTTTTGAAATGATAGATTGCTTCGAGCGTAAAATAATTGTTACCAGTAATTATTACAAATAGTAATCAATTCAAAATAGATAATTTTTTATCTCGACGTTTCCATTTCTTGTTTTACAAATCTTCTAACGCAAGAATTTTTGTCAGTTTGTTTACCTAAATTATTTTAAAAGCTTAAAATTGTGTTAATTTGCTACCCATAAAATTTCGATACACAAAGTATTTTATTCCAATATTAGATTATCATGTGTATTGAACAAAAGCACCTTACATTCTTACTTTTCTTGTGGCTACAGCCCTTAGTAGGCTTTGGCCTCCCTCTGAATTCTCGTCTACGTTGGACTTTCACCATCTTTCAATGCACAAAACCTCCATGTTCTCCTCCACATCCTGCATCCATCTCTTCCTCGTCTTTCCGCGTCCTTTTCTTCCTTCTATTCTGCCATTGAACAATGTGTAGGGTATACGTTTTTTGTCCATATGCTCCAGATATCCTAACCATGCCAACCACCAGGACTTTACAAAACTTACTATGTTTATTCCTTGGAGTTTATTTTCATTCCCTTCGTTTTACGCAATCTTTCTGCAATTGCCTATACATCCTTCTTAAAACAATCCTTTTAAATATACCTAAAGTATTAACATCAACTGCTGAGGTGACCCACTCTTATGATCCTCGTTGACTGGTATAATGTGGATCTTATGCAATTTGACCTTCAAGTTTTATGATAAAACGGTTGATTTAAGGGTCGGCTCTAGCTGTCGGCCATGTTAGCTGACACTCCATGAGACCAATGTTAAATTAAAATCCAAATTTTTCCTTTATTTTTGATCGGAAAATTATAAGCGATATGTCATTTTAAAGCTATGGTCAATATGCATGCAAATGGCTTTTCAAAAATTAAGAAAAATATTTTGTTTAATATTTATTAACAATTTAAAACATTGATTTTTAATATTTTTTTATGTTGTTACTATTAATTATAGCGAAAAAAACTACCAAGCCATTCGCCTGAAGAATTTCGTCCCCAAGATTTTGGTATTTTTTTAAAACGCTATTTGAACAATTGCGGGTTTTAAATGGATTTAGGCTGAGCAATGTCCGTGTAACCTACCGCCGCTATAGGGTGATTTTAAATTTTTTTTACGTTGTAACTATAAATTATAGCGAAATATTACCAAGCCATTCGGATGAAGAATTTTGTCCCCAAGAGTTTGGTATTTTTAAAAAAACGCTATTTGAATAATTGCGGGTTTTAAATGGATGTAGGATGAGCAATGTCCGCGTAACTTACCGCCGCTGTAGGGAGTCGCAGGTTGCTTTCTGTTTTACTAGAGCCAACCCTTAAGCAATTTAACATTGGCAAAATATGATCTGATCCCAGCCATGATCATTTTATTGATCTCTGCTGTGATATTCTCGCAGTTCAGAAGAACTGAAGCTCTTCAACGTTCCCAAAGATTTGTCGCCCAGGTATTGGTTCCTCATCACATCTCTTGAATTCCAACCGTGACATCTTCATGTACTTAGTTTCTTCCCTATTTATTCTAGGTCCTATCGTTCGGCTCTTCTCTTCCAAGGTTTTAAATCCTTTCTGAATTTATCAGACGTGCTTAGATTTGTGCACTATCGTCCCTCCTGATCAGTTATTTTGTTGCCACATACAGTATGAAATTAAGCAACACTCTAAACAAAGAATACCCTTGTTGGACGCTAGATATCGTGTTAAAGACTTCATTTGTCTTACCTCTAATAAACGCTTTGGCCTGAATGTACATGATGAGTTCAGCCAGTTCCTGTGGTACTGCCAATACCTCCAAGGTGTTAATAATTCGTATCCTAGCAACACAATCAAATGCCTGACGGAAATAAATAAACAACAATTATGTAGGTCGAAGAAAACGTAACTGCAAATAAAAGTATTGTCAACCAACCTAATCAAATATTTTAAATAATTCTGTAGCCTCCATAATTAATTGTATATACATTCTTATATTTTTCACAGTAAACTTACAATACTTATTTTCAGTAAATAAAATACAAATTCAAATATATAAAGTTAATTTGTAATTATAATTTCGACCATAGTGAGATAACGATGGCATTTGTGGAAAATTAATGTAGGGAAATAAGTTAAACTTGAAAACGTGTAAATAATAGTAAACCGGTACTAAGACCAAAATGTCGGTAAAAACTAGTAACGGATGGACAACTGACTTCCCGAGTCCAACAATCTAGAAGGCATTGAACTTCACCCATGTCGTAACAAGGAAGACGTGATTTGCATCTAATCGGCAGGATGAATCAGATACTGAAACTGCGACGTGCTTCAATGAGTTCTACTCGATGCTTCCTGGATTAAGAAATAAAACGATTGGTTTACTAAAACATACAACTTTTTTTACGCATCTCGTAAACTACAAAGAGAGATTGAAATACAGTAATGTTGTAAAGTCACTGTCGTGTGGTATTATAGCAGTTTTAACGCTTCGGTTTTGAAACGCCAGCGTCTTTAAATGTTAGCTTGGTTAACTCAACCACATGTTTTGCTTCCTAGATTGATATTTTCTAACTATATTTGGCTTGGTAATAACACCATGAGTAATTTGCTGTTGGTTGACTTTTAGAGTTTCCTTTAAACCTGTTATTTATGTATACTTTCTAATTTATGCAGAGTTATCTTTGTCTTTCTTTTTTCCAACACGAAGCTTTTAATTAGGAAAAGTACGGTATCTGCTAGTATTACACAATTTAAACATTTTTTTTTTTTAAATCATTGTTCAAAAACTTTAAAATAATTTTGTATTTCACAAAAAGTTAAGAAATAATTTTAAAACTGTACTTACAACAAAATTGAAAATGGAGATGGAGAATAAATAATTAATCAAGAAACATAACTCAAATAAGCAATGCAATATACATTTTCAAAACAGAAACAAACTAAACGTATTTCTTAAAATTACTCTGTGAAACTATGTCTAACATTCATTTTAGAATAAAGTTAGTGAGTACGTTAAAAGTATCATGTAATATCTGCTGTTTTGCCATTATTTCTTTATTTGGGTGTATGAATTTAATTTTTTGGATCAAACAATTTCAAATAGTTTGGGACGAAACATTTTATCAGTAGTATTACTTTTTCAATTACATAATCATGTGTTGATAACTCCACCAATATTTTGGTATCCCTTCTTGCAAAAAAGCAAAAAAAGACTTTCAGTTTAGATCAAAATTGTAACTTTGTCTTGTGTAATCTCTTAAAACACACTTATGGCTATTGTTATGTTTTGAATGTCTATGTTAATGTTTTAGAACTAGATTTAGGGAAAGTCGTTTTGATATGTCATTTTATGATTGGTTCGAGGGTTAAAGTACTGTTGCTCATCAAAATTACACGAGGGGAAAACTTTAAACAAAGGACATGTTTGCTGAGACATGCATTTTTTGCTATTTAAACGGGTTAGTCTAATAAGATAATGGGTAATAACCTTAAATTTGACTTATCTTTTCTTGTCCCGAGATTCTTTGGCTCTTTTTTATTTCCTGACTGATGACTTTAGAGAAGCTATATGTTCTTTAAAATCATCTACTGGAGTATTCATAGCTCAAATTATTTCTTCTCACAAAACTTTCTTGAAATTATGGATTCATATTTAAATTTTTTTGTGCCCATAACATTTTTTTGACAAAATAAATAGACTATATCAATGAAGTTTTAAAATAATCTTCACAACATTTCATAAGCTATTCAAAGCTTTGTTTCGGACATATGTGCAAATTTAAATACAATTTGTGTGTGTTTTTTTAACACACTCAGATTTGGCTAAATTGGCGAGATTGCCAAAACTTTCCTTTTGCTGCTTACCTGAGTAGCGTCGTCAAGCAATTGATGTTCAAGAGAAACCCCGACAACCATAGATTGCTGCGAACATCACCTTGTATCCATTATTGCTACGATGTGATTATTTACCAAACATTACAACGAGCATGTTATGGATTTATTCAATAAATCCATCAGGCATTGGTAACATTGAAATGTTTAGAAATGGAAGACCAATACAAAGTTAAAAGTTTAGTTTGTATTTCTTTATTGTTCCAACACCTATCTCTTATTGTACTCCTTAACCACATCCTTCAGGAAACCAGAGCTCATGTGTCGGAATGCGTCTCGAAGACGTGGAGGTTGCGCAAGCTCCACTCAAGCTTTATACATGCATTTCTCCACTCTACTCCAATTACCATAGCCACAAGAATGTTGGCTTGCCGTATAATAAGCCAACGCGGATTCAATGGAAGTAAATAAAATTAATGTAGTGAGACCAGCTGAGATCTATTTCATCTTCTTCTTCGTGCTACACCTATTACTTCTCAGAATATATATTTCTTACCTTCTATAAAAATAAGGGATTTATTTACTTCTGAATTTAATAAGTTACTTAAAAATACACGATAAGTGAATGCAAAATTAATAAAATAATTTGAAATGCAATACTATTATTTTGTAGTTAACTCAGTAAAATAGCAAAAAGTGTTTAAACTTTTAAGATTACGTTTTGCCTTACTTGACTGGATTTGTGTGTTTTACTTTGTAAATAATTGTGTTTTTAATTTTGAACAAAATAGTGTTTAAAGATTCCTCGACGTGCATTGTTACAATGCAATAAATACATTTGATAAAGAACTAAATAATGCTCGATTAATAGTCAAAACTATCGTCAGCTGAAACAAATAAACTGAAAAGCAGACTGTGAATATAGTTTTAAACAAATTAAGGTATTTATATTATAGTGTTAATAATTACTCATTGTAGGCTATAGTTTTAAATTATGAACTGTCTTCTAAATGATGGTTTCGTCTAATTGTTTTACTTAAAAAAAAGACGGTTTCAGTATTATAAATTTTCCGTAAATTGAAGCAGTGCATTTTAGCTTACTTGACTAGCTATAGTGTATCAATTTAAAATGTGTTGGCTATAAGAATGCCTAAGGTTTAATGTACATTTTTGTTTCGTAAGTAATAAAAGGAAAGATTGCTCTAGGTGGCAAGATTTTGGGTTATTTTGAAACAGATTCTGATATTTATTAAAGTGTCAATTTTCAAATAAATTTTAGTTTCAAACAATAATAATATGTACATATATATGCAGCAAATGATAAGTTTAGTTGGATTTATTAGCCCAACAATGGCCACATTACAAATACGGAATGAATATATTGTCGAGTTCATTGTTTTTAGAAAGAATTTCATATGGTAGACATGCAGCAGTATTTTGTATTCATCTTTAGTCTTACCCATATTGGCAAAAGTCCACGACACAGGCTGTGAAAGTTCTAAAGAAAGTACCAGAATGTCAAATAAAGTGTTTTAACTGCCAAGTTTGTACTTCCATTTCCTGTACATGCTACACAACATTTATTACTTCATAAAAATAAGTTTCTCTTCTCAAATAATTCAATGTTTTGCTTTTGTGTTCTACATATTTATGTACTATTGAATTTGTTTTATTAAATACTGTATAGCTAATTAACTGTATGCATACTTAATATTTACGTGCAAAATATTATATACAAATACAAAAACAATAAATAATAATACTAATTTTAAAATACATACAATTAAAAGACTGTAGCCCATATAGAAATATACAGTTATTGTAATAAAATAGACAACATTAATATAAATCCCTGTAGACAATGAAATCAATTTTTTTTTAATTCCTTATCTTTTAGAAAGTCATTGCAATCACACAAAAATAAATATGTGTTTACTTTGTAAGCAATATATTAAGCCAAGCAACAACTAAAATTTGCAATATTATTTTACAATAAAACATTACGAACACAGTACGTTTCTTAAAGAAGTAAATATTAATACAAATAATACTTCGTTGAATTTGATCCGCTATACGTTATTTACTTTATTTTACCGGGTACCGAAACAAAATAGAACACGCATTTTCCGCTCGATTTTACAAAAATCATCAACTGAAGACTGTAATAACATTATTGTTTCAAAATAAAATTTAAGACGAATATAGAGTAAATATATAAAATACGTAAAACAAAATTAATACAGAACTGTTGTTTCTACTAACGACTATCTCAAATGTAAAATTACTGAATAATAAATATTTATACCACGAGGCTAAAAGATTTTTATTTGATTTTAGGTGCAGAGTATAGTAATTTTAATTCGTTAATTTTCTAGGTAATTATTAATGGAACATTCTTGATAACATTGGATTTAAATCTATATTTTTCTTCTGAAACACAAAAAAATATTATTTTAGCAATTCAATATTTCAAATTGGTCTACACAAACCCGTACTGAGGACAAAAATACATTTTTAATTAAAATTATATGATTTACATACATTTGACTTATGGGCAGAAGGCTCACCAATTACAATCAGTGTTTATGTCTTCAAATTGCATACAAAATTTAATAACACATATGAAATGAGCTCATTTGATCTTCACTCTAAAATATTATAGAGTACACCACATTTTTAAAACGAAAACAAAATACAATTTTAGCAAATTAATATATTTTTTGTCTCATTTCGCGACGGTTTAAACTCTTTCTTGAAAAGTCTGAGTACTAAATTACATACATTTTGTAACACCAATTGAAACTTTTGTCAAGTAATTATAATTACACTTCCTGATTATAGTTCAAACTGTAATTCACTTGTATTAATAATAGTTATTTATTTATTCAATGCAGCACCGAAACAAGCGTCTCATCAGAAGAAAGCAATACATTTCGAAAGTTTCTATAAAAGTTAAATTAAATTGTACCAATAGCAGTCTACCCACCCACATAAATCGAACAGCACCTTTGCAATGAATATAGAGCGAGTAATCCTCAACTTCGAATAATTCAGTGTTTAACTCCTACAACTGTATAACTGTCCTTTTTTGTTATTACTTCAAGGACCGCAGAGTAAAATTGATATATTTCAATAACATTCAGATTGTGGTATTACACCTTTACTTTTTAAAATAAACAAATAATATGGTAATTTTATGATTTTTAATAGCGACTTTGCTAATTTAGTTTATAGTTTTATAAAATATTTGTTTACGAGCTAAAATATTGCTTTTAAAAAATGTCTGTTATCTCGGTTATTTATTACCAATCAAATAGATTAAAGTTTCCCGTAGTCGAGAGTCAAACATTTATACTACTATTTAGAACACTTAGACATAAAATATATATATACATTTTATAAATGTACTTACATAAATATTACAATTTCATCTTTACTTTGAAGGGACAGTAAACATGAAATAATCATTACTAATTACATTCTAACAAATACATACTTGTTACTTTATTTTCTATGGTGACATTATTATTTTTTTTTTATTGTTTTGTATTTCTGTTAGACTTTTTCTTTTCTTTACCGGTGTTAAATTGTATATCCAAAGTTTAAAGTTATTTTTTAGTTTAGTTTTAAATTAAGGTGTTTGTGCTTCTGTTGTTTCTTGATAACTAATTTTAAGTAAATTCTATTTATTGTGAATAAAGTAGTATACACACCAATTGTTTGTTTATTTTTGCTGTCCAAGAAACTTAACTTTGATAAAACTGATAAATACATTGATAGTACGGTAATTATTTGTATTAAAAACAAAACAGACAGTGGGATAACAAAAATTATAGAACATAATATGTTTAAATTTTCCTTTTATTTTTTGTCATTGTCGCGATTTAGATTTTTTAAGTTTATTGATATAAATGGAAAATTACTTTATTTCCCAATAGATGTACGACAATAAATATATACGTGCACAATACATAGTTTACCAACACAAATTACATACTCAACATAATATTGTTTTAACATGACTCTACTTGGTTGGATGGTGATTATCTTTTAACTCTCATAATGTTAATGCCAACTGTTTATATAAATAAATACCTAAACTCTAAACTAATAAAACTACACATGTCACAAGCAGCCTATTTTCCAAGTTACAGAAAATTTTATTATTAACCTTAAAAAAACCAACAAGTCATATACACATAACTTTTTTTTAAACACATTTGGACTACTAAAATTTATGCTCTCATTTAGTTTTAAACAATGGTCTATATTTATTAAATTACAAAACAAATTTCACATTTCTTTAAAAATACAAAACGTTTGAAATTTATAAAACTGTAAAAAAATTCCAAATTAAATTCCTGAGCTAAATCCCATCTATTTGTCCGTGCTTGTCAAGACAATTTTCCAAGTCCCACCCAATCTTGTTTATTTACATATTAACAAACTTCGATACTTAGTTCAATATCGTTAAACCAATTTGCTTTAAAATCCTTTAAAATTATACATTTTCCGATAAAATTTTAACTATTCATCAAATTCATTTAAATTACATAGTGAGCAAATAACATTTTTAATTTAAATTTATATCAAACCAATATTGTTTTGTTTTTTTTGTTTTTTTTGACATGAGGTTACTAAGAAACGTATCTGTGAAAATATAACTTTAACATGAAAAATAATCTGTCAACATCTTGTGTATTAAATGATTATGACACTTTGTCGTTTTCGTGTTCTTAGTGCTGGAAACGAAACCATACAAGCAAGAGTGAGAAATATGTGCACGATGATGAATCGGTAACTATCCTAACTCAACTAAAAGACATTATAGAGCCTTTAATATAAGACTACTAAGAAGTTGATTGCAAAATATCATTGACTAGCTGACCCGTGCGAAAATTTTGCAAGTCAGGAATACTTACCTGATTTAATACACTGATATAATTCAGTTAGTTACGTTTATTTATTTACGATGATAACAACAGTTTATTTATTTACACGTTGATGTTTATTGATAACAACAACATTTATTTATTTACAACAGCTTATAACGATATGTAACACATTATGTTGATTTAATTTGTTTGATTTGCCTAATAGATTACACTTGCATAAAGGATGTATACCATCTAATAGCTGTCATGTTAGTTAAACAGATTGTTAATAGATGGCGCCTTTCATTAGCAACCATAATTATTATGAAGTATAAGATAAAAGTTTTTTTTAAACATGCATTCTAAGCTGTTTGTCTATTTTTGTGTCAATAGCTGGGAACATAATCTTTAAAATGATGCTTGAATAATTAATTTTTATAAAGAATTAAGGAAGATCATAGCGACAAAAAAACATCTTTAAGAAATAATATATAATAATTCGGGAAACGCCGTTTAAACCTTAGAATTTGTATTATCAAACTATTCAAACAAATGGAAACCCAAAATTTTCTTTGAACCCAAATTAACGTATTTTTTAAAGTTACAGATTATCATCGTTTGCTATATTTAAATTTAAAATGTTTAATCTAAAACTAATAAAAAAGACACTAAACATTCCTGTTTGATGGCAAAAAGAAAAACTCATATACCGAGAAAGCCCACTGACATGCTAAGAGCTAAATTAGTAGGCAATTACAACACGCAGAACGACGGTTTACTAAAATTGAAAATTGTTGGCAAGTCAAACGGTAAGGACAAGAGGGAAGGGAGCAGTCTACTCCTTATGAAGTAGCTGTATAACTCACTGCAATACTGGAAGGTTGGTTTTTACTCAAACGCGTTGCTTTTTTATTATTCCAGTCTAGTCCAGGGCCTATCTTCGCTCCACCTAGTAAATTATTTTTCATTAGATTTTTTGCGCAGTATTATGCAAAAAGAGTCCCTTATAACATAAAATACATGTGGCGGGTGGTCTAAAAGTCTTCAAACAAATTTGGTTTATAAATTTTTTCTATACTAAACAATTTTTGTAATTTTTTAGGCCATTTTAAACGAAAAGATCTATGCAATTCTTATCTAAAGTTGATTGTTTTCCAGATATAAATTATTTTATGTCTGAAAAAACGCAAAAAATACCATTTTCGACGTCCATAAAATATCAATTTTTAATGTTGCCAAATTTCTTAGGTAATCTTTATACATCCCTTAATAACATCTGGAAGAGTTATTGGGAAATATTTTGTTCTAAGAGCTTGTTTTTTAATTGTTAACTA
>JAGFPH010000094.1:454081-491499 GCA_018207615.1 Philaenus spumarius
AAGTTTGGATCTTTAAAGTTGGATCTGTTTGGATCTTTGGCATCATCAAAAATTGCAATGTTCTGTAGGCCTATGGGTTTTGAACGTTGAACGTGGTAATTTTGTGTTTTTTCAGACCTAAAATAATTTATATCTCAAAAACGACCTATTTTAGAGGAAAATTTTAAGAGACCATTTTCGTTTATAATGGCCCAAACACAATAGAAAATAGTTTATTGCGCAAAAAAAAATTGAATGAGAACAATTTTCTAGCGGGAGTGAAGTAACTAGACATCTGGTTAAATGCAGTATTTTTTCTGTGGTAATAACTACAATCTTCCTTATTACTAAATAATTACCGAGATTACCTGATGCATGCATTCAAACAAACCCACACATACAAACATGGTTACAGTAATTGTCTAGTTCTTTTTTACAGATTTAACTTCCTCAATCGTTGATGACCTCAATTAATATGATCTAATAAGAAATGTTTTCTCTTTTTAAATAACGTTCAAGACTTAAAGTTAACCTTGCCAATATTTAGGGTACAAGTAGAGGGGACAATATCAACCTGTTCGGTACATTCTGAACCACTTTCACGTTCTGACACATCAGGATTCCATCGACCGGATTATGCAACAACCTAACAATAAATTAACCATAAGGAAGATTGATTAAAAACTTAGAAAGTAATTGTAGGTACTTAGACCAAATAATCTGTGGTACTGTATCTGTGTTATAAGTCTTTTATAATTGGAATTGTTTAGCAACAATTAATTAGTTTAATTCCTTGGAACACGCATCTTTTTTTGCTGTTCCTCCCGTACATACGTAAGACACGAGAGCATGTAAAGGAAATGATTTAGGGCATCACAAATTAAAACAAGTTCAATGAATTAAGTCCGAAAACGTTTCGTTACTGTATGTTGGTTATTTTGTGTGTTTGAAAACTAAATAATAAATTTAGAAATTGTTTACATTTATTTCTTACAAAACACATATAAAAAGTAATTCAGTTTTATATTTTGTTAAGTGCTGCTATAGTTGTGAAAATGTGATAACAACCCCTAAAAAGAATAAATACTTATTTTTATAGCTATAGAGCTGAAATTTTGTACATTTATTTCTTACAAGATACATATAAAAAAAACACAGTTTTACATTTTGTTACCTGCTGTTAAGGGTTGAAAATGTAATAACAACCCCTAAAAACAATACATATTAATTGGTATTCTATCCTTAAAGCTAGAGAGTTGAAATTTGGCACGTATTCATTTTAAGAAAATATTTTAGACGTAGGGTAAAGGCGGGTAAGAGTACGCAGCGACATTTTGGACTGTTGGCAGCACTGCAGGGAACTTTGGTTGTGACGTTTTAGTTTGTCTACCATAATAGTAAATCACAACATATTGCCATCGGCTCTCGCCAATTTGTCTGGCCTTCATATGGTTAAACATACATTTACTTTCGTATGTAATATTTATAACTTCAAACGTAAGAGTTTTAATATATACCTAACGTAAGTTTAACATATTTTTGCTTAGTATTAAAGAAATGTACAGTAATAAATAATAGTAACACAATGACATGAGACCGAGTTTAATATCTGCCCTGTGCTGGCACCAGCTATTACAAATTCCGTAAATCATCACACGGAGGGTTAATTAAGAGTACGCAGCCCTGTGTACTCTTAGGCTCCTTGCGTACTCTTGGCCTCACAGAATTTACTTACCGTCAGGCAAACGTTAAAAGTGTTAAAAAAACAGTGTTTAATAGAATAACTCTAATTTTGTATGTTCTATTATATTTATAAATAATTTTAAACCATTGTTTGCTATCACTGCTAGTGCGTACTTTTAGCCATCCATGTACGTACTCTTATTCTCCAAGTAGGCTAAGTGTACGCAAATGAAATATTTTTCTAAAACATTTTTTATCCTCTGTGTTTTTTTTCTTCATATTCAACAAAACTTTGTATAACTAGTTGTACGTGAATAAAGAACATTGTCTAAAATTTTGAAGTTGATATGTTTTATACATCCTGAGATATAACCCAAAACCCGTTAGGTGCGTATTCTTACCCTCCTTTACCCTAAGCCGATCAAAACAATCCCGATCTAATACATTCGCATATTAAGGCTAAACACCCCGGCAGTAGTTCCAAATACTGCCGCCACGTAGCGCTTCAAAATTATGAAAATTCATTTTACTGATTACTCGTTTACCGTTTGAGTAAAAATTGGTTTGAAAACTGATTTGTACTTCTAATATGTATCTTTAAGTCGCTATGCTAACGATTTTTTTTATTTTTTATTTAATAAAAAAAATTACTTTGTAACTGCTAAAAGGAATATTTTTAAAAGAAAAAACAGGTAGTCATTTTGAAGATTTGATGGAGAAATGAATTAATAATTTTTCAGACTGAAGATCGAACCAGTGGTTCCGTCGGAATCGATTTTGCAAGGTTTATCTCTAGTATTTTTTCGCGCGTATTCCCCCCCCCCAACCCGCGCGCCATCAAACAAATTCATCACGCCACGCGCTCGCTCAGTGACGACTCGCACCGGGAAATGCTTCCGTTTCCCATATATTGTTGAAGAGCATTACATGTATTGTTTCTCCTGCTCGTCCCACTTGGTTGTTATAAAATATTAATTCAGCATACGTAACCACAATATTGGTATGTTTTGCATACTTTTACTAAGATATGTTTCTTGTATATACAGGATGTTTCGTAATGACTATGTAATATTTTAGGATGCGCAGTCGTTAACTCGCTGTTTTAACTCGATGGAAAGGCTTCAGTAAAATAAAATTTGGATATTCTTAATCTACATAAAGTACGGATTCTAACAGTATAAAAAACTTTTATTTTAACAGGGATTTCGAATTTTAATAATTGAAAATATTTGAGAATTATCACAGACGTATCAGAGTGATCTGGAAATATCCAGCTAAGACTGTGATTTACAAGTCTGTAGATTTAGTGGTTGAAAAAAAACGCTCTTCACTCTGATTTTTTATTTTTTTATTCTAGAAAGTGAAAAATAAATACCAAACTAACTAAAATTACATGTTTTAATTCATTGCCGTGAAATAATAGTTGAAGAAGTTAAGAGAAAAATATTACAATTAATTATTATGAATCATAGTGATGAAAAAAACCAATTCCCTGTAGTGAAGCACGGGTATTACTTATAAAAGCCAAATACCATTGACGCATTGACTCATCACAGTTTCTCCAAAACCACGAGGCCTAAAAACATGAAATTTGGCTCTAGACGCGCACTAAGAAATAGTTTCAAAAAATTCGAAATTTTAGGGGGGTTTTTGGGGGGTCGAAGTTACTAAATCACGATTTCTCAAAACCTACCGAACGGATTGGAATGAAATTTGGTATGTAGCTTCCTCTAGGGCCATAGATGCTCGCTAAGAAAGGGTTTCAAAAAATTCGAAATTTTAGGGACGTTTGGGGGGTCAAACTTACAACATCACGATTTCTCTAAAACCATCGAACGGATTGGAATGAAATTTGGTATGTAGCTTACCCTAGAACCATAGGTGCTCGCTAAAAAAGTTTTTCAAAAAGTTCAAAATTTTAAGGGAGGTCAAAGTTACTTCAAAAAACCATCGAACGGATTGGAATGGAATTTGGTATGTAACGTCCTCTAGGGCCCTAGGTACTCGCTAAGAAAGGGTTTTTACGAAGTTTTAGGGGGGTTTGGGGGTCAAAGTTACTAAAAAGAAACACCGAACGGATTGGAATGAAATTTATTATGTAGCTTCCTCTAGGGCCCTAGGTGCTCGCTAAGAAAGGGTTGAAAAAAAATCGAAATTTTAGGGAAGGTTTGGAGGGGTCAAAGTTACTAAAAATCCCCATAAGAAATACATAGTGTAATATATTTATTGATATAATATATTTTTTGTTAATATACATTTAACTTTGATTTGTCTATCCGTGCAAAGCCGGGTTGGGCCAGCTAGTATCATATATTTTGAAAATATTAACAATCTTATACCATACCTTATACAAAAAAAGTACAAGATACAAATAGGTTTGTCTTTTAATGTAAGACAGATGTGTTTTAATTCTTTTGTAGGTTGGTTAAAGTATAACCGAGTTATCAACGAAAACTGAAAATTTAATATCTTGGTAGTTGTATACAACACCCAAGAGTAACCTAGAACTAAAGGAAAGAGTTTGCATTCCCCAAACTAATAGTTGATCTCTTTTTAGTTTCTTCTTTTAGTTGTTATTCCTTACAGCAGTGCTTCCCTGTATATAATATTGGACTAAAATATTCATCTGGGGCATCGCATCTTCTTCGATGTTTTGCTACAATTTTGTTCCGATGACTTCTAGGCGCGTTTATGCAATGATGATACATAACTGTCCGTTTGGATTTTGCATATATAGCGCCGTTAGTTACAATATACACGCATAAGACACACTTTGAATTTGAAATTTATTTTTTGTTTGTAAATTGATTTAAATGAAACAAACACAAAATGTAAGCCCAAGAGCTTATCTCAATACTCACTGAAAATCACATCCAAATTGGTTTAGGCCTTGTGGAGATTAGCGTGTACAAATGCACAGATAAACAAATAAAAAGTCTGCGATTTTATTATATATTATATTATTCTTTCACTACAACTGTAAAAAGTTTTTATGTTAGAGGACTTACTGTAAACAAAAAATTATTTCATAAACAGAGTGTAAATCTGCTAATAAATATTTTGAGAGAATTGTATTTATATTGTCTAAGACTTAACTGAATGATTTTTTTGACAGATACTGTTGTGCGGAGCCCTCGGGGTGTTGTCACAATACAATGATAACTATGGTTCTCCCGTTCCACCACGACCTAACATTCCAGGAGCTATTCCTTTAGGTGCTGTCCCAGTAAGGAAGCCAGTATTCCGAGCACAATCGAGGCGGCAGCAGTTACCTATTGAGGACAATTTCGATTTACCTCCTCAAAGACCACGAGGAAGACTTCTGAGCAGAACGGGCAGGCTCCCGCTGCAACAATCACCTTCTCCTGCATACCCTCCTCAGTCATTCTCACCATCACCTCCTCCTATAATATCAAGGCCGTCTGTTGTAGAAGATCCTATTCCACCACGCCCTGTCATAGAAGAGCCTGAAGATAACCTTGAAGATGAATTCCCACCGTTTGCTCTTGACAAAGCCTCTCCAAGCCCTTCACCTCCTCCAAACACACCTCCACCTCCACCACCTCCTCCACCACCGCCACCAAAGCCTCTTAGACCAGCGTTCCGTCCAGAGAGGCCAGTTCTTTCCCCAACTCCATCGCCTGAAATTAATTATCCTGCCCCATCAAGACAACAGGTATATAATCATTACGTCTTTTTATACTTCTTAGTGGCTGTTGTTTATTAAGATTTGTTATTCTCTTTGTATTATATAAAAGCGTTAGTTGTGCTTGATAAAAATTTTATTTTCATTGCAATGTAAATGAGGCAGTTAGTTTTTTTACAATTTATATAAACTCAAAAAACTTATTGGATCAAGCATCTATGTAACAAGAACTGTATTTCGAGAAACCTTACTGTATCTAGTAGTTGTGCATTTTACTACTTTTGCTAATGGTTTATAATCTCCGACTTCCAGCCTGTTTATTTTTATGCCTGTATGCTAGCCTACACTATACTGAAAAATATTCTTCTATGTGTTTTTTATATCTAACAAATAAACAAAAATGTGTTACTACAATAGCCCAGTCGGTATAGGTTCAACTACCAGTAATTTGCAATATGGCTGATTTTTTTTATAAGTACATTAAAGTATGTAGATTAACATAAAAAAAAGTTTACCAGTCTATCGATTTCCCAAAGTCGAAAAAAAAAATCGATTATCATTTTTTTTCGATTATTGTTAATATTTCGAGCTGGGATGACAATAGAGGAAAATGAAAAATACCACCGTGTAGGAGAGGTATTTTTCAACAAAAAAGGTCATATGTATTTATTTCGTCCGAGCAATGGTTTGTCTGGAAAAAATTCGATAATACAGGTATGTATTTTGCAGCAGGGGAAATCACTAAAAGGGGACATCTTATTCATATATGAAGCGTTGGCTTATTCTAAATTGGCCGAATTTTAATATATCGAATTGAAACTTGACATAGGGGTTAAAATATATATTTTAAACATTTATGCTGAGTCTCAGCTTGTTATCTTGAAAACGACCCGATCTAGGAGTCGATTTCGATTATCGATTTTACTAGTACCGGACTCACGAACTAATTTCAATTTATTCCAGTTTCGTCAATTTTTGGAATATCAACATCAAATTTGATTTACAAGTTGAGTACACCAGTATAAATATTCTTAGTAAGTATGAACGATTTTTTTTATGTTATTTTTAAAAACGAGGCGCTTGAAAATGGTCTTCTGTTTTACCTATCTCGTTTTAACTATAACACCTTTGGATTTAACGACTCCATTTTCGACATTTTTGAACATATCGATTTAAAAATTGGTACAGAAGTTAAAAACACAATTGTTTTTTGCTATACTTATTTTAAAAACTATATTTAAAAAATTTACTAATCTGCAGCCGATTAACTCAAGCGTTTTGATGAAAAATCTAAAAAGGTCTAAAATTATGCTTTTTTAAGTTACTTGTGCTTTGAAAAGTAAATAATAAAAAAGGTTTATACTCCTTGATCTTGTTTGAATCTATATATTTAACTTGTAAAAAAACTTTCAGGTTGATATTTTGAAAATTTTCTAAACTGGAGCTGTTTAAAATGAATTGGTGGGTCCGGTACTCCTAAAATCGAGAAACCATTAATAAGTCAAGTGGCTCTAGATCGGGTAATTTTCAAGATAACAAGCTGAGATTCAGCATAAATGTTTAAAATATATATTTTAACTCCTATGTCAAGTTTCAATTCGATATATTAAAATTCGGCCAATTTAGAATGAGCCAACGCTTCAATTATGAATAAGATGTCCCCTTTTAGTGATTTCCCCTGCTGCAAAATACATACCTGCATTATCGATTTTTTTCCAGACAAACCATTGCTCGGACGAAATAAATACATATGACCTTTTTGTTGAAAAATACCTCCCCTACACGGTGGTATTTTTTATTTTCCTCTATCTTCATCCCAGCTCAAAATATTAAGGATAATCATAATCGATTTTTTTTCGACTTTGGGAAATCGATAGACTGGTAAACTTTTTTTATGTTAATCTACATACTTTAATGTACTTATAAAAAAAATTCAGCCGTATTGCAAATTACTGGAACTTTTGGTCTAAATTGACCTCTACCGACTGGCCTACAAGTTTAGTTTGTGTTTCACTATTTTAAAAGTTTACATCTTACATTTACCAAGAATATTTTTTAAAACTGTAAAGAATTTTTCATTATTTATAAACGAAATAATAAAATTAGAGAAATTATATAAATTATTTACAAACATTAAAACTTGTTTCAGCTTCGTCCAACCCCAGCTGCTATTGAACAGTCACAGTATTCTAGAAATCCACCCCAATTCAACAACAGAGGACAACAAAATCTAAGAGTGCAGCAAGTACAGCAACAAAAACCCATTTATGATAAGCCAGTGAAACCTCTTAAACAGAAGAAACCTGTTGCTCAGGTAAGGTATTCTTTGCAAAAACAATATTCCATTAATCCACCCCAGCTCAACAAATAAATACACATAACAACTATCCCTATCCACTTAATAACCTTCATTAAATTTGGTACACTTTGTTGCTTTTATACACAAATTAAATGTAAATAACCTTAGCAACAATAAATGTTTGGCTATAAAATATTCTTCAACATTTGTTCGGTAATGTTTAAATTTAAACCTCTATGGCATTCATTTTCTTTTTGCAATTAAAAAAACTAACACACACATCTCAAACCTGTTACACTGATCTGGGTCAAGGTTTTATCAAAGCCAAGTCATTAGTCCACCATAATTCAGTTTCTTTCAATTTATAATAATTACAAATACAGATACATAAGACATTCAGTTTAAGGCTTAAATTTGTTAGTATCCAATTTTATTTTGGTGTTCTACATTTTTTATTTCTTACATTTTTCTGCACTTTTTTTATAATATTCCACTTCCTTTCCCCTATTTATTGCTCTCTTTTTACTTTCTATCCTAACCGATCTGTTTTACCCTTTCCAAAAACTGCATCTCTTTTCTTGAACAATATAGAACGATACACTTCTTGAACGAAACAGCATGTTAACATTTCTACCTTTCAAAGCACCTTTTTCCTAGAGGAAATAATCACTTGGTCTGAAATAATCTAGTAGTTGTGACTATTCTTTCTTCTGTAAATTTCCTCCCAGTGTATTTACTTTCTGTCACTTATACAAATGAAAACAGGAGAGTACCATAACTCAGGGAAACTGAATGCCAGCAACAAGGAACTTGTTATAAAATTTCCTGTTGGAGATTTCCTGTTCATTATAAAATTAGATAGAAAATCTGTTTTTTTTTCTTCTTCTTTTTTACGTACAAAAATTTAATGGATGCCATTTTCTCTTGAAATAAGAGTATGACTGGAGCTCCTTACTTTAAACCATAATTCTGTATTTTTAGTAATTTTCTAAACAAATATTAATTATATCCGTTACTATTAAAATGAAAAATGAGAAAATCTTAAACGTAAACACCTGGTCAGCTGTGAATAAGGACGCCTGAAAACAATGCTTCCGCCTGTTCCCATATTAATGTTAAATAAATATTATTAATTAATATTAAAAAATAAAATACATACAAAAGGGAAGTTTTAAACATGATTCTGATGATCAAATTCTACTTGATGCTTTCTTATATTTTATATGTGTTACAATTTGGACCATAAACCACAATGAGGTGGCGGATGGTAGCTTAAAATGTTCAAATAAAACTTTGAAATCAAACAGCAATGCCACTCCTACTGGTTTAGAGTTTTGTTTTGAAGTACATTTTCTCAAAGCAATTAGCAGTTTAATGCAATAAGGGTATTTAAAAAAAGGTTACAAGTGGTTAATTGAAATAGTAAAATATACAAAAGTAAGCTAAATTGTTTTTAAAATATCTGACTCTGAGACCCAGGATCCTTTTATGTAAATAATAGTTAAAAATATATAATTCTTAAAGATTAGACCACAGTATTCATTTTTGTGTAAATCCCAACACTTGATTTTTTCTATAAATTTATTTATCAAAATAAGGCCAGGGTGTTAAATATTAATGAAAGTATAGTTGTTTAGTTAAGCACGATTTTTTATTTTAAAATGTATCTTTATTATTGCAAAATTTTTATTATTGCCAGAGTACAGTGAGTTAAAGTTTATCTAATTTTTATATTCTAACAAACTACTCTAATGTCAGAAGTTATAGTGGCTAGTAGCAACAATATTATTAAACTAAACAGTTTCAATCTTCCAGGTTCTGAGCCGTTACAGAGAAGATAATCCTGACGGAAGTATAACTTGGGGGTTCGAAAATGATGATGGTTCATTCAAAGAAGAAACTATTGGAATTGATTGTGTAACACACGGAAAGTATGGTTATATTGATCCTGATGGTCTACGAAGAGAATACACATACAGTAGTGGCATACCATGCGACAAAACAGAAGACCAACCACAGGCAGCATCCGAAGGTTATATTGATTATGAGAACAACAAATATGTTCTTGCAAATGGACAATCTGTAGATTTAGACAACATGGTTAAAAACAGAGCAAGGAAACCCGTTTATAGAAATTAAAATGAACCTGTTAAAACATAGTGATTAATAGTCATTGATTAACATTAATATAGATGAAAGAATATTTTTATTCTTTTCTTATAAATACTGTAAGTGATTAATTTATTTTAAAAAGATATTTCAGTAAAATAGTCAAGCATTCTTTCAAATTAGAATTTGCCATTTAACTTCCTTAATCAATCTTAAAGAGTTGATTAGAAAAATTTCATTCTTACGTTCTTGTACAAAAATTCATTTAATTTGAAAAACTAGTTGTTTATGTTTAAAATAATATTAACATGTATTTAAGAATAAATAAACATTGTAGATAACGAATATGATAATTTCCTGTGTTCAAAAAAAATGATTTTCCATCACTACAGATAATATATATTTATAAGCAATTATTTTTTAAAGATTTAAATTATTTATTTCCAATTTTTTAATGCAAAATGTTTTTTACGAACATAGTGTATAAAAGATGTCCACAAACCACCCAATCCAGAATATAACGCTGTATTGGTATGATGGAAAAGATATTATTAGTGTACAAATTGATATTTCTTGTTTATTTACACTAGTGGCCATTGTATGTTACTTAATTAATCTTATTTTTAATCTCTCTTTATATTCTAAGGAGATTTCTAATCATAAATAGATTGTCAAATTTTAAATAATGATTCATTATTTCAGAAAATTTTCACTTTTAATTTGATCAAATCTTATTAAATACAAATAAATTTATATGCCACCATTTAAATAATAAAATCAATAAACTTATAAATGATTTTCACTATGCCTAGAGATTGTTGTAAATAAGATCACAGCTGTTTATACGTGATTTAGTCTTGACTTTTAGATACATTATATTTTTACGACATCAGTTTAGTGATTTAATGTAAAAAAAACTGTATTCTAATGGGATTAAAAATGTTGTTTTAAATAAATAAAGAAAATAATGTAAACTTATTACTGACCTGAAACATGGTTCACTTTTGAACAAAATTTGATACAGTGTTTAACAATTTGTTCAGCAATAAAATGTATCTTTACAGTTTAAGGTGGAGGATGGGAGAAGGAGTACTTGTGACAAGTTATAGGATAATGGCATGTATTTCCAACTAAACAAACAAAAATTTGGAAAATCTTTCAATTAATCACCACAAATACTATTATTTTATCATTGATATTTTCATTATTTACAATCTATACAGCATTGAATTTTTAGGTGAACAACAAATTTTCTGGCACTCATCAGACAATAATAAATGGTTAGCCTTTCTTCTTCCATAGTGCCTCTCAGCCAGGTATATGAACCATACTTAACCATGAGTTTACGTTGTTTACACCTCAAAAAATATTAGGTTAAAAAATACTCAAAAAATGCAATGACTAAAGCCCTTTAACTTGTTCTCAGTTGTTGTTTTTTTTTTTTTCTTCCTCAAGCTATACTTTAGGTCTAGCTCTGTGATAAAACCTTTATAAAAATAAAAAAAATTAAGATGTATTTTCATCAATACAAAAGATAATCTATGAAACAGTAAATGAAAGTCTACACAGCCAAAAGCCTTATGCAGGTAAAGAAATACAATAAGTGCGTGTTCCTGACCAGCCATTGCTATTAAAATCAATTGTCTTTCCTTGCATAAATGAAAGCTGGCTCTGACAATAATGTTCATCTCTCTGAACAATAATGGTGTTGTGTCTCGGTGGTTGCGAAAATCTGGTAAGCATTGATCCTATTGTTACTGTTACTGGGATGGTGGTCGGTTTCCTTGATAATTTTCTGCTCGTAAGGGTGGCTACGATATTGTTACAATGCTGGTTCCTATGTGCATAAGGACGTGGCATGTCTCTGGGGTGATTTCTATTCTGTGGTGGTCCTATTTTGTAGTTGGATGGTTGGTTTCTCTCCAAGGAGTTCCTTCACCTTTTGCCGGTGTTTCGCTCAACAGTAACCTCCCTTTATAAAAGTGCTGCAAGTCCCTTATTGTAGTGATGTTCTACACCCTCTGAGCATCTTGGATACACTGGTCAAATTGCTTTTCTAGTACTGAAATGATGTCTTCCTCCGGAGGATCTGGCATCATGGAATGAATTGTCAAGACACACTCTGTAAAATACTCACTTCTTAATAGGTTTCCTCCAATCTTGTACTTCTCCAGTTCAAGTTTCTGCCGGGCACCATTTTGCCCATCATAATTCAAAAAAAATGTTTGTACGAATTTGTATGATTTTATCAATTGCCCCCAACGAGCACCTACTATACCTATTTTCTATAGTATCTAGTAGGCAGTTTTGATTATCAACTACAGTACTTGATTTGTTTTTCATCCTGTAATTCTTTCCTAGTAATCTGTAAATCTGTATTTGTTGGGGTTGTTCTGACGACCATTGAATTTACTGCTACCTCTAGTAAAGGTAACATTGATTGATATGTGGAGGGTTATATGGATTAGTATTTTGAGGATTGCTGGTAATAATTTCTCTTACCCTTTTAATAGTGATTGTTTAGTTTAAATTTTTCATTAAATTGTATTTTCTGTATGTAGTTTTCGATGGTATTGTTTGTTGTCAATCTTCTCTTCAATTGTCCTTTTTTGCGTGGTTAATTTTTCTTGAGTTGGAGCATATTTATTTGTATCTCCTCAAATTTACAATTTAAATTTGTCTCTATTTGGTTAATCTTTGATTGCAAAGGGGTATTTATTGAATTGATTTCATATTTAAATTCATTAATGTTGGCTCTTAATGATTCAAGTTTATTTCCTAATTTATTTTCCTGTTTCAAAATTTGTTGTGAAAATAAATTTTTTGTGATAACATTTGCTGGGTAATTTGTGCATTTTGTTGAGTAATTTGTTTGGTAATTTGAATTTGTAAGTTGCCTACCAGCTGGTCCATCGAGTTGCATAATAAAGGTGTCGAAGCTGGCTTAATAGGGTGCACATCCAGGGCCGGCCCTACCAAAGGCGGTTGCTCCAGGTGAAAAGTCTGAAGGGGGTTTAGTAAAGAAAATAAAGGAAAACATTCATTATTTTATTTTTGATATTTTTATTGCAAACGTATGTGAATGACCTTTCTGTTGAGACAAGCGTGAGTCGAGTACGCAGGTGGGGCACAGATTTTTTTAAATCTTTGTAGCTGCTATAGTCTTGACCTTGTTGTGGCTGATGCAGCTAAAACTTCAGTCGAATCACTTTTATTATTATATTACTTTTTTCAAACTCAACAAAGAGATGGAATGTGTGAAGAGCTTAACTTTAAAAAACGTTTGTAAAACCGGATGGGAGTGTCAAGAGCTTGCAAGTGGTGTGTGGTATGAGTACACCGAAGTAAAAAGTGCCTTGGAAGAAGCGTATTGACAGACAACTGATCCAATCGACAGTTAAACAATAAAATGAGAAATAATTATATGAAATTATCATTTACTAATGAAACAAAAATATTTAAAATAATTAAAAAATCTAGCGGGGGGATGATGAGTCAAATAACATTCTTAAAGCAGTGAGAACAGCTGTAAGTCAACCGCTGGTCAGGAGTCTTTCCTTCTAAATAAAGTACTGTATAAACAAATTTTATTAGTGCAATTCATAAAAAGGAAAATCAATCTGGAAAGGAAAATTATAAACACATTTTTCTTTTTATAAGTTTTTTCAAAAATATATTATGATAGCATATTATATCATTGCCAAACTTTATAATTGAATAACGATTGTATTCCATCTGAGACTCAATTTGGGTCAATCCACATCTTCAGCAATATTTAATTTGTATGATCAAATCCTAAAACACTATGAACAACTCAAAATATGTACTCAGACTGTTCTGTAATTTGTTTAAAGCCTTTAATTGTGTAAAGCATATTCTTCCAGAAAAAATGTTATGTTATTATGCAGGAAATATCTTTAACTATAGATGGAGAGACAGGTGGGCTAGAGATGTGTGAAAGGACCCTCTAACGAAATTACAAGAGTTTTATTGCAGGCATGAAAACCCCCGGTTACCCGTTGGTTTTAAATCCCTAGGCTGGGGCGTTTGCGTGCTAGGAGAGCACAATTCAACGAATTTCACCTAATTTCTGTGTAAGTACCCTCTAACGAAATTACGGGAATTTTATTGCAGGCTCAAAACTCAATTTTTTAAGCTCAATTGAGTTAAAAAGATATTGAATACGTAAGTAATTTGAAAAACAATGCTTCTTCTAAACCCCACATAAGAAATTAAATTATAAACCGAATTGTAAACAATTACTACAAATATTTTGAAGAAACTTTAGAAGGAAAACGGCAAAATTTGATGCTACTTTTATAAACCTTGTATATAATTATTTCAATTTGAGCAGTAGCATAAGAACAAAAGATTTTTTATTATTGTTAGAAACTTTGCAGAAAATAAATAATATTTTTTTTTCATTAAATCATGTAAATTATTCCCATCGGTTGGCCTGGTGGGATGACAAGATAAGGCAAGTGGAAAAAACGCATACAGGAAGAGTTTATGCAAGGTTCTTTTGCAATGAGACGAACAAGTAAGCCATTTTTCCGCCAAGCTACAGATCTTGTGTTAGAGCAAACATACAATGCAGATGCAGCTAAAAGACAAGGCAGAGTTGTCAATGTCACAAACTCTTTTGGTGTGAGACAAAGGTGGTCTAAAAGCAGTAAAATGGTTACAATCATTTTGAATCATACATTAGAAAAGGTTCAAATTAAAACTTAAACGAAAAGATTGTTTCGCTAATAACCTGTCAGAAGCTAATATTAAAAGAGCAGCAGTTAATGTAGGAAAAATTAAGGATGCTATTCTTAAAAGATCTAATCAATTTACTAACGACTATCAAGTAGGTATATTATATAATTTATCATTTATTGAAGCAGTAGCTGTAGAAATTTTTTTGTTAAATATTGAAGAGTTAGGAGAAAAAAAAGATTATATTTTATAAAAGCATATAGTGATGATGGAAAGGTTTTTGAAAAGCCTATAAAAAAACACAAGCTTTTTACATTTAAATAAAACTTTGCAAAAACAATTATTTCTAAAGATAACATAAAAGAATTGCAATGCAAACGAGATTTATTTGGATAATTACTAGCTATTTCTATATCATTTGTTTCAAATTCTGAAGAAGAATTAGATATTAACAAAATACTATCATATCCATTAAGTACAGTTTCTTTATCGCTTTGTCACTTTGATGGTTCCATCCATAAAACCCAAAAATCTACATTATTAAATCTTTTTGAAAATAGAATCACGGGCGAGGAGGCTTCTTTTGGAAAATTGTTGATGGATTTTTTTTATAAGAACAGACTTCCCATCTACATTTGGCCAAATCGCTTTGGGTATATTGAAACGAATAGTTCAAACAGATGCCAAAAAAATAGATTTAATTTTTGATACTCATCCTAGTCCATCAATAAAAGATTATCAACACCAAAAATGTGGAGTAATATTTGAAGAACCATGTGAAATTAGTAGCTCAGAATAACAGCGGCCAACAAACAAAACAAAAACTTTGAAAAATTCAAATTTTAAAACTGCTTATTTAGTTAAATTTTTGATAAAAGAGTTTTGGTCGTCAAGAAATTATGCCTTATTATAAAAATTAAATTGTTAGTATAAATAATGAAAATTGCCAAGTTTTCTACGTAAGGTATGACAATTTAAAAGTGTTTTCTTATATTGATGGTGCTTTAACTTGTCACGAAGAAGCAGATACTAAAATTATATATCATGCAATAAACTTAAAAATGATAATATTTTTAACATTCAGAACCAATGATACCGATATTCTGGTAATCCAACTTGGCATCTTCCATAACTTACGACAAGATATAAATGTACGGATAAAAATTGGAGTTGGTAATAACATTCGATATATCAATGTAAATAATTCACATAATAATCTAGGTTTATTACTGGCTCAATCGTTACCAGCATATCATGCTTTTTCGGGTTGCGATTTTAATCCAAGCTTTCATAAAAAAGGGGTTTGGATTTTAGAGTGTTCAAAAAAGTTTCAAAAAGCATTTGCAGATTTAAGTTCTACAAGTGAATGCAATAAAAAAAGTTTCTATAATTGAGGAATATACTTACCACTTGTATAAATAACGAATAATTTAAAAAAAAACAATAAATATTTCTTTTAAGCCAATAATAAAATTGTTTTTTATTATAATTATTTCTTGTTAAATCCTTAAATGCATCCTAGCATGCAAACCAGCCTAGCAACTCCCGTAATTTTGTTACAGGGTTCTTTCATGGAAAATTTAGTGAAAATTTAGTTCCTAGTACGCAAACGCCCCAGCCTAGGGAAATAAAACTAACGGGTAACTGGGAGTTTTGCTGATTTCTACAAAACTCCTGTAATTTTGTTAGAGGGTCCTGTCACAGAAAATTTGGTGAAAATCGTCAACTTTTCACGTTCCTAGCACGCAAACGCCCCAGCCTAGGGACTTAAAACCAACGGGTAATCGGGAGTTTTGATACCTGCAATAAAACTCCCGTAATTTCGTTAGAGGCTAATTTTTTTATACAAACTGTTTAATAGGCTACACCCACCTTATTTTTTACCATGATGCAATCCCTTGCTCTTCCTGTTGTCGAATTGTCAACACCATAACACAGCACAACAACAACACAAAAGCACAACAGATGCACTGTATAGCATTGGTACAATCTTTAAGGATAGACGCAACTGCTCCTTTTGTTTCAAACACCATAGTTGAACAACCATCTGTAGCCACGCCTACGCAGTTCATTTTCGGAAGTCCATGCTTTTCCATGAAATTCAATACTAGTGTCCCAATCACTTCACCTGTCAATGGCTTGTCAGCAATTGCACAATCTTCCGAAACACTTTCTTTTCTAGGATTCACAAACTCTACAAAATCTTCAAAGATATCACAATCATGTACATAACGGATTGCAAATGTTAACTGTGACATATGAGATACATCTGTTGTTTCATCAAATACGATGCTAAACCATTTACTTTGTTGCACTCTTTTGATGATTGTTTCTGTTATCTCTTCTGCACAACAACCGATCAGTTCATTTTGAACTGTTTTACTTGCATACTTAGCATTTCCAGGCGCAGACTCAATAACTGAAACGACTTAATTCACGAAAGTTACCATCATTGTTAACATTGTCCTTGCCATTCTCATTTGAACGTAAATCTCCGCCATCTCGGTGCCCTCGAAACGGTACATTTTGCATACCAAGAAATACTATGCACTTTAAAATTGACTTTAGTTTTTCTCGATTTTTCATGACATCTTTTGCGTGCTGTTTGCTAACTTGGTTTCCAACTTGGAGAGTGGGATTATTTATCCTTTTTAGGAATTCTTTTCCTTTTTCCATTGCAGTAAAGTGGTAAGCATTCTGATTATGGGTTGTCAGGTACCCATCCTTTCCTAAGAGATGTTTATAATCTGTCACAGGCTTGGAAACTAAACTTTTCAGTGGGACGCCGCCAGCTGCAGTAGTGGCAAACACTGCGCAATACACGTAAAACAATCCTTTCTGAGGCTCAGAAAAAACTAACCACTGAAACTGATTGAAAAGATCATGCGAAGGCCGTCTGAAGCTATCTTTTCCATTCTTTTTAACAACCATGCAAGGAAATACATAATCCTTCGATGGTTCCAGTGGTTAAGTAACAGCTGCTCTTTTGTGAAATCATCAGTAGATTTACCAATATAATCTCCAATATCATATACAGTTCCCCTTGTTGGTTCTGGTCTGACGATTTCTGAACTTGTAGTTGCTTTATGTGGTACCGGTAGAGGGTTAACTTTTTCAAGTTCATGTTTTTCCCTATCCCGCTACTTTGTAACATCATTTAAGCTTGCAAATACTCTGTAAATTATTTTGTTTTGGCCAGAATTGTAAATTTATTAATCATAATTATGACTTCATTTCACTTGACTGAACAAAGCTTTTGGTTTATTTTTCATCAATAGTTTGTATTTAGTACGTAATGAAACGAAGTATTTAAAGCACAAACACCCTGTACTATAAATATGATATGGCGCATACGTCCAAAATGTCTTCCGTTCAGGCAGTCTTTCTGGTAGTTCACATTGTTGTCAACAGATGGCAGCGCTCAAGCTCAACCCAGCAGATTGCCACCTCTTGGGTTCTTTGAGTACTACCGTAATCATACCCAAACTACGGTTTGGGTTCTTGATGTAATCATACGGAATAACTTAATTAAGCCTACATATTTTTACAAAATGCTGCATAATATACAGCCCTTCTGACTTCTTTTAATTGTTAAGGCCGAATAAAGAGTTGAATAAAACAGTATGTTGTATACTGAAATTCTTGTAGCTGAAAGAAAATGAAATCTTAAATTTTCGACCTCATTATAGACCTACTTAGGTTAAGTAAAATAATGGTGGTAGCTTCTTTCTACTAATCAAAACTCCGACCAAAAAAATATTGAAACTGAAATGTTCTTACCATTGCATGTTGATGAAATCACATGCCGATAAATTGGAAATAGGATTGACAGCATATAATACACTTTAAACAACAGACTTCACAGTAGGCTATTAAGCTGTACAGTACTGTACAGTCTCAAGTCTCACTGGACGACTGGACGAAGTCGGAGGCAGTGTTGCCAACTCTTCAGATGGGATTTCGGGAAACTGACGAAAAGATACTTACATTTTACTGTACTAGCTAAGATTAAGTTATTATTATAGATCTATTATTATCTTTATTATAGATTAAGTTAAGACGAAGAGGTTTTTAAAAAGGATAATTTATGTACGGCAGATTTATCGGGTTTACTAATTAGCTTTTTTATGTAACAAACTTTGGTTTTTAACTTGTTTACAATAAAAAATACTAATTATCAACTACAAAGGGGGGGGGGACCGGGCCAGATGGGCCAATCCCTGGATCCGCCACTGGCATTAATACTGCAATCAAACCTTTATTATTTAAATAAAACTTGCCTGGAATGTCTTGGATCCATTAAAAATTACTTATTTCAATACACCATTGAAACTTTAACTCATTTGATATACTTTTTTACAAATGAATATGAACAAATCCTCTGTTTTTGATTTTAAAACTAAATGGCCTACATCTTTCAATACAAATTTGAAAACCAGTAAATATTGACTAAGTTTATGTTCATTTTCTAGGACTAAAAATATAGAGTGGTGAGACAATGTGGAATTCTGTTATTTCATACAGGTGTACTTTCTAGCAAAAAGAAAAAAGAAACTCAAAATCTGTTAAGGGTAATAAATTATGGTACACTAAATAACGTTTGGTAATTATCTGGAACTACACAATATTTCAAATTAAAAAAGGTGTAAATAGAATAAAATTATAAATAGGAGTAAGGCATAGGGAATCATGTAAGCATCTCTTTAAAGAAATGTGCATTATGCCAATGTCTTGCATTTATTTCTATGAGCAATTGAATTTTATTCATATAAATAAACTTCTATGTGAAGATAGTATTTTGCTATGAGTGGGATTTAAAGAAAAACTTTGGTGGGCAAGAAAAAATACTGGAGGTTCTCCCTCGAAAATTTAAAAAACGTTTTAACCTGCATTTTATGCGTATTTCAGGATTAAAAAGTATTGAGCAGAGTTCACAGAATAACAACAAATCTGAAATAAAAAAATTTATCTAATGTTTTGTTTCTGAAAATCATCAACAAAATCAAATCCAGAGACTGGGGATCTCCTCTTGTCAACATTCCAAAAGCGAATGGTGAAGTGCGTCTCTGCATTGACTACAAAGTAAAAGTGATTGAAATGTTAACAGATCCCTATTATCCAATAAAGAAAATCAAAAGGTATATTAAATAGTTTACGGAACTCTAAATATTTTTGTAGTTAGATTTATACAAGGCCTATCTACACATTCAAGTTGATCAACATCAAGTGAAATACAAACCATCACAACTCAACGAGGAACATATAGGATAAACAGATTGTCCTTCAGAGTCAAAACCGATCCTGCTGAGTTTAATCGAATTATAGATCAAATTTTTAGGAACATACCTAAAACTAAATATTACTTTGATGATATTGTAGTTCATTGCTCAAGTTTAGAAGAGAGTAGTTATAAACTATAGGCCTATGCATCTCTCAATCAACTACAAAAATTTGACTTATACCTCAACCGAGGTAAATGTTAATTTTTCAAAGAACGCATAGAATTTTTAGGCCATGTTGTTAAACACTCAGAATCCTTAAATCAACAAAAAAAATCAATGCAATCCTGAAAATGAAATGACCAACATGAATTGAAGATGTTAGAAGATTTTTAGGCACGTGGTAATGTACAGTATTACTCAAAATTTATTCTAATCCATCCACTCTTACAGCTTTTCTGCGACAACTTTTTCTCAAAAACACAAAATTCTACTGGAACCAAAAATGTAGTGAAACTTTTTGAAGACTCAAGCAAGAAATTGCCAACGATCAAGTACTTACTCCATTCAATTGCCTTACCAACCTAACCTGTTCAACTTGCTTGCTATGCCATTCCTCAAGGTGTTGCTGGAATTCTTCCTCATATTACTATTAGCAACGGTCAAGAATATCCTATCGCGTTCACATCAAGAGCTTTAAATTAAGCAGAACAGAACTACTCACAATTGGACCGAGAAGCATTGGCAATGGTATTTTCTGTAGGACACTTTCATCAATTTCTGTGTGGAAGATCTTTCAAATTAACTGATAATAAACCACTAGTAAGAATTTTCATCAGAATGCTAAACCTTAAATGACATCAACTAGACTTCAAAGATATTCTGCTTTTCTATCCGGTTTCAACTATGAAGGTGTTTAAAAAAAGCGAGCAGAAAACTCCAATGTTGATTGTTTATCAAGAGCACCAATTGAGTCAACACCACGAACAGAGAAATCTATGAATTCTGAAGTAAATCAAATATGTAACTCAGCAATTTCAGTATTTTCAACAATTGATCTAACTTTAGAAGAATAAATAATAAAGAATAAATTTATTTGAGAAGAAAAAGAGAAAGATGATCATCTATCAAAAGTAATAAAAAAACTACGGGACAGTTCAGTGGATTCAGAGTTCACTATCAATGGCAATATTGTATTCAGAGACCAACATTCGTCATTCCATCAAGCCTTAAAATTTAGTTCTCCATGAACTTCATCACACACATATCGGATCAACGAAAATGAAGCAACTTGCCCATCGCTAAGTGTATTCGAAATCTATTGATAAAGATATCGAAAGAGTGGTCAGAAATTGTACCGCTTGTTCCGCAATAAGAAATAATTTACCCAAAGCACCTTTGCGAGGAACCAGAAAACAAATGGCTGTGGATTATTATTGACTAGGGGAGACCCCTGCGTGCTCTGCCCGCCAATTCCCGATGAGGCCTTCTAAAAACATAATTATATTGTTTTATTTACAATAAAGATGTAGGATTAATAAGAACCTCAAAACTAAAACGGTAAATAATGTTAAATGTTCAAATCAAATTATTTTATATATTTTATAACAGCAGTTATAATAAAGGTTAAAAGAACCAGTAAGGCTCAGGTCTACACTTAATCAAAACCCTAACCAAAAAGTTAGAAATACTAATAACTGTTTCATATTTTGAAATCAGCTGTTAATATTGGTACCGTATATCATCAATAAATAGGCCTGCTATTAAATTATTATATGTCTTATTTATTTTTAATTAGGATGTAAAAAAGTTTTTTCTTGTATCATTCCATAATGCAAGTTTTTATTGGTTTGTGAGTGTAGAAACATGTGTTCAGTCTAGGCCTAACTTGAAATATTATTTTGTACTAAAATCTGAACATCCGAATCAACTGTATTATCTGTTATTTTATTCAATTGGTTGCTATGGTAATGAATGTAAATACATTCAAGGAATATAAAATAATATGTGATGATTCTTCAGTCTAGGCCTAACATAAAATTATGTTTAATTTATTTTACCTGTCTTAACGGCAACATACATACATAATTTATGGTTTTGTGCACATCTTTGCACAGTACATTTTTAATGATATAAGTTTCATTTTTCAACTGTCGTTTTTTAATTTTTTATAATGTTGCTTATTTATTGGTATTACAGCTGTTAGACGCTATGGGTTTGATCCAATTTGATCCTGTGAATTTGTTCTGACTAAATTTACAAATATTGAAATAAAAAATGTTTTTATCAATATGAATTCTAGCCTATGTTACTCAGGGATAGTGTAGCTTTTTATTTAAAAAAATGTAATTGGTTCAGGAGTTCCAGAGATTACTCCCTACATACAGGGGCGGATCTTGGCATGTGCGACCTGTGCCACCGGGGTGCCATGGCGATGAAAAAAAATTGTGGTACTTGTAATTTAAAAATAAGGAGAATAATAGAAAATTATTCTTTTGTCAAAGATTCAATATATTATAACAAAAAGTGCACGATGCGGCAGGAAACTAAAGTGTTGGGGGTGGGGGGCGCGGCGTGTACTTCAGAGAATCCGAGCCGGCCGGTCGCCAATCCTGTCGGAAGAGAAGCGACAGCGAGTCTGTATTTAACAATAGCTGCATATTTTCTTCGAATCGGAGTACAGGGCAGCGGAGTGGGGCGCCCTGTCACAACACAATTGCATATAACCTCCTCAAATCAGTCATCAAACTTTTTAGTAACCACATTATCGGCATAATCGATTGACTGATATGAGAAATAGACCCATTACTGTAAGTTCCAATAAATAATAACATGTCAACAAAAAAAAAGCCTTCTGGTAATTTTTATAGAAAAAGAAAGGCTGATATTGAAAAACAAGACCAACAGCAGGCATTAAGCAAATTTTTCCGTGGGGCCTCTGGATCAGCTGATGCTGGAACTGGACCCTCAGATGATGATGTGCTTGGATTACAATTTCAAAATGATGAACTTGGATTGCAGATAAGAGAGAATATCATTTTAGTACCTATAATTGTATACACTGTTTAGCAAATTACAATACTAACTTTGTGCTGAATTTTGCCAACAATATTAAATCAACCCCAATCCAAAAGTGTTCTATACCTTTTTTGTAGAGAAAGGTTAAAAAAATTCATATATGCAATTAAAAAATTTATTGATACAAAATTTTAAAAGTTATCAGCTCAAGAATCAAAAAATGTTCAGTAACGAAAGGAAAAAGTTCAACTTTAGGCCTACATAACAAGTAGTATACATTTTTTGTAATTTTTACTTTCTCACTATACTATAGTATAGAGAAAGTATAGTGATCGCAAAAAAAATCGATGTTGAGATTTTTGTGGAAATATCCGTTTTGGGACCCCCTGAGTCCAAAAAAGTGGTTTTTACAAAATGTCTGTCTGTATGTCTGTATGTCTGTATGTCTGTATGTCTGTATGTATACAAAGCTAGAGAGAAAACTATTAGATCGATTTCAACCAAATTTGCACCAGACATGTCCAGTACGCCTGTATAGATGCACGAAAAAGGGTTTTGAACAATTTTGAAAAACAACCCCCTTTTTGGCAAAAAAAACCCCCAAAAAATCAGTTATTATTTTTTTATAAAAAAACGGCTCTAACGATTTTGATAAAATTTGGCTTATTTGTAGCCTTTAATGTGCCCTACCATATACAAAAACCCGCATCTTTCTAAAAATTCTCGTTTAGCTAATAATAATAATAATAACTGATTTTGGGGGGTTTTTTGGCCATAAAGGGGGTTGTTTTTCAAAATTTTTCAAAACCTTTTTATGTGCATCTATAAAGACCTAATTGACGTGTTTGGTGCAAATTTGTTCGAAATCGATGGAATATTTTTCTCTCTAGCTAATAATAATAATATTTATTAGTTAATCGCCTACTTTAATAAAAGTATACAAAGCTAGAGAGAAAACTATTCGATCGATTTCAACCAAATTTGCACCAGACATGTACAGTACGCCTGTATAGATGCACGAAAAACGGTTTTGAACATTTTTGAAAAACAACCCCCTTAATGGCAAAAAACCACCCAAAAAATCAGTTATTATTTTTTTGTAAAAAAACAGCTCTAACGATTTTGATAAAATTTGGCTTATTTGTAGCCCTTAACGTACCCTACCATATGCAAAAAACCGCATCTTTCTAAAAATTCTCGTTTAGCTAATAATAATAATAATAACTGATTTTGGAGGGTTTTTTGGCCATAAAGGGGGTTGTTTTTCAAAAATTTTCAAAATCTTTTTTCGTGCATCTATACAGCCCTAACTTACGTGTTTGGTGCAAATTTGTTCGAAATCGATTGAATAGTTTTCTCTCTAGATAATAATAATAATATTTATTAGTTAATCTCCTACTTTAAATCACCTCTCCTACTCCACCTACAATTTTGAAGTCACTGTGAATCTGTTTAATAATTTAAATATGTTTGTGAGAAAGTATGTGCCAGTTCCTGGTACCGTTTATTTTTTAAGTGTAAAAATTTTCGTAATTTAGTTCTAAAAAGAACTGTATAAAAATATTTATCAATTTAAAATTTAGTATTTTGAAAATAACTAACAAAACATGCCAAGTTTTAAACGTAATTTAAGAATATATGCTTTGACCAAAATGAAATATTATTATAACAAAATGTAGAGAATAAATCAAAGAATTAAACTCTATACTTGTAAATTATCGTGAGGCATTGACCGACACTCTTTTATAACAGCTAGAAGCCCTTGATCTGCCTTTGAATGATATGCGAGGTCAAGGTTATGACAATGGTGCGAACATGAAGGGTAAGCATGCAGGAGTGCAAAAGAAAATTCTAGATGTAAATCCTTGATCTTTTTTCGTACCCTGCAGTGCTCACACCCTAAATCTTGTTGTAAATGATGCCGCATTGATGATGTGAACTTCTTTGGAACAATTAATAATATATAGTGTATTATGTCATCTATAATGTCTTTCAAGATAAAAATTCTTTGGGACAGTTCAAGAGCTCTATAAGTTTTTTTCTGCGTCAACTCACAGGTGCACTGTTTTGTAAAACTATGTATCGTCATTGACTTTGAAACCACTAAGTGAAACTCGCTCAGAAAGCAGAATCGATGCTGTAAGTCCTCTTAGGTACCAAGCTGGTGAAGTGTATGACGCTCTATTGGACATATCTGCCGATACTTCGGGAAGAATGCAGCTCTTTAGCTTGGCCAAAAAACTAAAAGTTTATCTGTAGTCTTTTGACATGGCACACGATTTTGTTTCGTGTAAACTTAGTGAGTAAACTTTTGCAGAAAAAAGAATTGGACATTACAAAAGCCATTGTGCTTATCTGCCAAATCACGGAATACTTCATCAAACTGAGAACTGACAAAGGATTTGAGGAAACACTTGTTGATGCGAGGGAAGGGGCTGAAACTCTAGAAATTTAACCAACGTTTGAAAAACAGGAACAACTTCGCCCAAGAAGGAAAAAAGCAGTTTGATTACGAGTCTTCAGACAAACCCACTATTGATCCAAAGATCACCTTTAAGAGAGACTTTTATTTTTATGTACTTGACAGAGCAACTTCTTCATTTCAGGAAAGGTTTGAACAACTCCGACATCACCAAAAATTTTTGGATTTATGTATAATGCTTTTGATTATAAGAGGAGAAAAAAGAAGACCTTAAGAAAAAGTGAGCTGAACTTAAAATTGCATTAACAGATAGATGGAAGTCACTCTTGATATAGACGGAAATCAGTTATTCCAAGAAATCCTTATTCCTATGTCGATTAAGACCAAAGGCCGTCCTCTTAAAAATTTCATGGAAATTTTAAATTATTTAACATCTTCTTCATTATGTGAAAATTTTCCCACTTTTTGTGTAGTCTTAAGAATTGGTCTTACACTACCAGTTACTGTCGCATCTGGAGAAAGAAGCTTTTCAAAGCTTAAATTAATCAAACATTATTTAAGATCTACGATGAGCCAAGAGCGGCTGGTTGGACTGGCTCTAGTATCAATCGAGTTTGATGTGTGCAAAATATTAAAATAGATGAATTAATCAAAGACTTTTCTGAAACCAAAGCTCGGAGAGTTTTTTTTAAATATTAATAAGATCAAGCAATGAAATCTCAAATTATATGCAATCAAATTTTGTGTAAAAATTAATGTATAAAATTTTCATTTGAGATGAATTTTTAAATTTTCCTTGCAATCTCTTTTATTCCAGTGGATGTATTATTTACAACTTGACAGGTGTTATGAGCAAAATAGAAAACTTTTAATGCTTTTGTTGATGTTATAGTTAGTAAACTATTTCCTCCCAGTTGAATGAACACCAAGGCACGATCCTACATTTTACCTTTGTTTATAAAGCACCCAGTACTGTACTTATAAAATCTCAAGACACTGCGGGACCCTCTGTTTTCAAACTCCCCTCCCACTGGTTGCTCGGTACGTGTTGGGGCGCCGGAACGATGCTTCCCACAGGGTGCCATTTACCCACGGTCCGAAACTGCCTACATACAAACAAATTGTTTTCTTTATAAATTGTTTTCACAAAAACCTATCTTAATAGTTAGAAATTCAAATAATTGTTTTAAGTTTGAAATCAGCTGATAATGGAAATATTATAGGAAACAGCTGACTACTGTTATTATTATATTCAATAAAAATATGTAATGGTGCTTACATTTTTGTTAAATATTGAGTATATTTTTAGTTGTTTTTATGTTCATTAGATGCTGTAGTTTTTCAAAAAGTATATAAATAAACGGTACAGGAACTGGCACATACTTTCTCACAAACATATTTAAATTATTAAACAGATTCACTGTGACTTCATAATTGTAGGTGGAGTAGGAGAGGTGATTTAAAGTAGGAGATTAACTAATAAATATTATTATTATTACCTAAAGAGAAAACTATTCGATTCATTTCGAACAAATTTGCACCAAACACGTCAATTAAGCCTGTATAGATGCACGAAAAAAGGTTTTGAAAAATTTTGAAAAACAACCCACTTTATGGCAAAAAAACCCCAAAAAATCAGTTATTATTATTATTATTAGCTAAATGAGAATTTTTAGAAAGATGCGGTTTTTTGCATACAGTAGGGCACATTAAAGGCTACAAATATGCCAAATTTTATCAAAATCGTTAGAGCCGTTTTTTCATAAAAAAATAATAACTGATTTTTAGGGTTTTTTTTGCCAAAAAAAGGTTTGGTTTTCAAAATTTTTCAAAACCGTTTTCGTGCATCTACACAGGCGGACTTGACATGTCTGGTGCAAATTTGTTTGAAATCAATCAAATAGTTTTCGCTCTAGCTTTGTATACATACAGACATACATTTTGTAAAAAACACTTTTTTGGACTCAGGGGGTCCCAAAACGGATATTTCCACAAAAATCTTAACATCGATTTTTTTTGCGATATAGTATAGTGAGAAAGTAAAACACTCATGGATTCGAATGCAATGTTGTGTCAAAATTTCAAAGCAATCGGTGAATTTCGGAGATTGATTTTGAACAAACGCACATTTAGATTTTTATTTATATAGATTTGTCTCGATTTCCTTAAGAAGAAAATCACCTTAGAAATGTTCTATACAAAACATTTGATTGAAATATAAACAGCATGTAAACTTTACAAAGGAAGAGAATATTGTAAACATATACATAGGCCTACACATAAACTTGAACATAAACGTAGGAAAAATCATTGTATTGAGTTATGTATATGTGTTTTATTTAGTCTATAACTATCTCAATCTAGGAAATTGACTGATGTGCGACCTGAAATCCAGTGGCTTGATGTTGGCGGGTTTGTGGTAGCATTTCGAAATCCGGTAGAATTTAAAGTAAGAACAAAATAGTTAGGCCTACAAACCTTATCATATATGTAAACACGCATCCAGTGGCTACATTAAAGTAATATATTTTTATGACTTATCTACGATCATTTGAGTTCTAGTAATATTGGACAAAAATAGATTTGTCAATTTTTAATGTAAAATAAAATTTAAATAAGTCGGGAAACTAATTTAAATTTCTTTTAGAAATATACAAACGTATTAAAAAAATTATTTAAATGTATACAATTTATAAAATATTATATTTTGAGTTATTTGCTTTCCATTTCGTTATATTCGTAATGACTGGCTTTATAATGTTAGTGACGATATAATGTGTTTATGGCATTTCTTAAATACCAAAAGTTGGGGAATGTGTAGTACAATTATATTTAGATTGCTTTGCCAGTTGCCAAATAGTTTATAAACCCCCTCCCCCCCTTATTTATTTTACCTGCCTTAACGCAACATACACACATGATTTATGTTTTTGTGCACATCTTTGAATGATATAAGTTTTATCTTTCAATTGTTATTTTTTAGTTTTTCATTCTGTTGCTTATTTATTGGTATTACAGCTGTTAGACGCTATGTGTTTAACGTCCAACTTGATCCTGTGAATTTGTCCGTTGAAAGATACTGGCCACTAATGATTTTCTCTAAGCCAGCATATTTCTTTTGCTACAATTGTCTGTTCTTAGATGCACAATCACGTGTTTTAATAATCAGCTGGTTTGGGAATCTTAAAATAATAATAAAATATGTTTAAAACAGTTCTTTTATTACATTCTAAATGTAATTATTTAAAAAATTTAAGTAAATTGTGCAAATATAGAAGGATTGATCTTTCATTTAAAACAAACCGCATGTAAAACGGTTCAGTGGAAACCTCAAGTGAACTCTTCAAAGAAGTACAAATTTGAAATTTTACCCCATGTTAAATTGCCATAAGAAAACTTTTAATCTCGTTTTTTTAAATGGTTATTGACCAGATATCAAAATCTCAGGTAAAATGTGCAAATATCCCCCCTCCCCTTTCATTTGTCCTCCTTTCATTTGTTTTTAGTGTCCCTTTCATTTGACACTATCCGCATGTAAATAGGTCCAGTGGAAGTCCCACACGTTCTTCCGGATGATTTTTAATTTTGTGTTTTAATATATAGGATTATGATGGACTCTACCAAAAGAGTCATTTACTAGTTATCATGGATGCAAAGTCAAAATGGGCAGAAGTACAAGTATGTACATTAGTGCTAACATCAACATCTACAATTGAAATGCTCCAGAATGTGTTTTAACTTTATGGGTTCCCAGAAGTAATGGTGTCTGATAATGTGACAATCTTCACCAGTGAAATATTTTAAAAGTTCAGTAGAGAAGGGGGTATCTTTCAAAAATTCATTGATCCAGATCAGCCTGCGACAAATGGATTTACCGAAAGGAATGTAGAGACACTCAAACAAAAATTAGCGACTATGGTCAAAGAACCTTACACAATTCAACAAAAGATAAGAGAAATACTCTTCAGGTATCGAGCAACACCTTTAACTACAACTTTCCTCCTTGTAAGGTGATGCAGAGGCTCGTGGTATATAGAGGTAATTGTATTAAAATTTGCACCTGTATTTTGCTGTATGAATTTGTTTGATTTTAGTTCATTTGTTCACAATTTCTATATAGCATTGCCAATGTAAAACTGTGTAGCGTTTGTAGAAACGTAAATCTAAAAACTAGTAACTTTTGAATTCGCGCGCCAAGGCCAATTCATGTTGGCAACATTGTACGTAAGACCAGTCTGCCACTCAACAGCTGTTCCCTGCCTGGCTTGCTAGCCGGTCATTTTTTTTGCTTATTCATTCTTCTGCCGTAGCCTTGACCATGTCAGGTGAAAAGTGACAACACGATCAACTCTTAGTCTAAACAGAACTTTATTTAAATGTAAAACCGACTTGGTAAATTTAACCATCTGTAAGCAAGTTTTATTAATATGAGTTCGTGAGTTGTTTAAAGTAATTCTTGTGAAGTGTTTTTATGGCGTTTCAAGGCAAATCTGTCCGACCTTGTCTAATGCCTATTTCGTTACAAAACATGTCTACCGGCTAAGATATCCATCTATCTTCTACCAGGTAAAGTTCAAACCTAAATTACACCCTGAGTTAGCTATAATAATATGTATTGTGTGAATTTAACTGTAACATTTATCTACACTTGCAGAGTAAATTTATGTCATAACTTAACTTCATTTTTTCATAGCCTATATTTTACATAGCCTATCTGTTTCACTTTACGTAGCCACAAGCCTTAAACTGTTTGCATTATAAGATTTAGAAGCCTTTTTAAGCCTTATAAAGGTGTAATAGTGTGTATTCAAAGCTCTGTTTTAAATATTTCTTTGTAAGCTTATAAATTAGAATACAGTTTCTTACACGAGGTTAAATTACAGTTTTATACAGGAAAATACAATACAGTTCTATACACGAGGTTAAATTACAGTTTCATACATGAAATAGTTATGCAACTTTATACATGTTTTTAGCCATGTACTAAAACATGTGTTTTTTTTCTTATAGTGAACATCACTGGTTTAAGTATCGCATGGGTTTAACATCCTACAAGTTTTGTCTTCCATCTTCGAACAATAACAACCAGCTATTATGAAAACATTTCTGAGTGTTGCTAGAATTTTAAACTGTCTGTTACTTTAAAAATGATATCAAATTAATAAAGGCTTACATAGTTGAAAAAGGCTACAATAACATATTTTTTTTTATAATAATAATTGGGAGGTGCAGCTATAGCATATTTCGGACCTTAGCCCTAAGGGCTCTATATTAGAAAATTTACATACCTTTTTTTTATTAGAGAGACGTCTCATAATTTTTTTTATTAATTAATTTTTACCTAGTATTAAGTTTGGCCATAGATATAAAATTATTATCAAATCCATGGTGAATGTATTCAATTTTGTAAATTTGTAAACACTACTAGTTCGTAATTTTGTATTTTTTTTATTGTAAACAGGGAGGGTTTTTTAAGTTTTATTTTGGGGAGGGTTTTTTTCTTTTTGAACATAATTAATTAATATATATATTGTAAATATTTTCTTTGAAAATCAATTGTACTTAAGGGCATGTCAATTTAAGATTTTTATTATTTAAGGGCGTATAATTTTTTGTATTTTAATTTAAAATAATATTTTAATAAACAAATTGTTTATTAAGTGAATTGTATTTGTTTGGCATTTCCTGTGAATAGCTAATTCAGGTGTTTCTTAAAAAACTTTCCAAAATAAGGTAAGGCTACAGATTATTATTCTTAGAAGGATTTATCATCTTTGTTTTTTTTTTATGTATGTACCACCCCATTTTTGACTCAGTACGCTTTCCATTTTGTTTGTTCTCTTTGAGGATGGTACAACTGTGATCTAAAGGAAGCTAGATATAGAAATATTTGTACACTAGAATAGACCATCAGTGTCCTAAAGTTGTCAATGTTTACTTGCAATGTTTCAAGGTTTTATTTTATATAATTCTGTTTTTCTTTTACTTTATGATTATGAATAGCAATCTTTTGTAATCAATATTTTAGAAGCAGTATATATTTAAGCAATAAATATTATATTGAAAATAAAATTTGATTTTATAATTTGAAAAACAGCAGAACCACATCTGACTCCGAATGAAAATCATCCAATAACATCATAGAAACTGATTCCAGATGAAAAATTGTAATGCTTTCATCTAATGAATTAGTGAAATTTTGATTTCAAATGAGCTACAGTATTTGATGAATTGGAACCCTCTAAATATTTCTATAATGGATGTACCGATTATTCCAGAATCACCCAACACTTCCGCCAGCAACTCTTAAATTCCGGTCTTATTAATCACATGTTTAAACATTTAAAAATTACCATGTTACTAAACTATTGCTAAAGAACCAATGTTCATTATACACATACAACCTTCAGGCCCATGCCTCCCTGTACTTTGCCCGTATTCAATTTTCTAAAGCAGCATCAATTGACTTAACAAGTTGGAATAAATCAACAATATATAAGTAATTATTTTATTGAAATGGTGTAAAATGTTCCAGTTGTAAATAAAACAATGCTTGTTGTTCCACATTAATTTAAAATTACATTTCCGACTGTTATTGTTATAGTATTTCTTTAGTACTATGCAAACATATACTTGTGGTCGCTTAAGAATAAAATTTAAATGTTATTTCTAAGTCAAATAGAAACAGAATATCAATGGATTGCTTCATTTCCATCTCTTTAAGGATATCAGTAGGGTCTCATTCTTCCTCCTCTCATGAGAGACGGATTCATACGATTAGGTGGAACAATGCAGACATCCATGTAATCACCAATATTAAACCTGAAAAGTAAACAACACATTACAAAAAATATAATATGATTTAATTTTGTGTACATAAACATCAAATAAAATTTTAAAATACAAAACTGAAATAAACTGGGAAAAATTTTAAATTATGAACTATTTTTGGATTCGTGAAAGACAAGCAAGTGGATAATTATTTTAAGCTTTAGAAAGTTTTATTTAACAATGTAAATTTGCACCATAATTTATAGTATCTAAGTAACATGCAAATTGTGTGCTGGTGATAGGCAAAAGCACTGATGGGCTGTATAATAATTTCCAGTTTTTTTTTTTTTTTAATTCAAACTTAACAAACTTTCATTGTTTTCCCCTAAGTTTGAAAACCAGGGTCCTTGAACTTCAGTATCAGGTGCACTAACTCCTTAGCTTACAAGGCCACCAGAAATATATAAGGGAGGTTCGGAAAGTAACTGCTGTTCAAAACAAGTTTAGGTTACAACTACCAGTAATTTGCAATACGGCTGATTTTTTTTATAAGTACCTTAAAGTATGTAGATTAATATAAAAAAAAGTTTACCAGTCTATCAATTTCCCAAAGTCGAAAAAAAATCAAATAACATTTTTTTTTCTGATATTCTTTAATATTTCCAGCTGGGATGAAGATAAAGAAAAAAAATACCATCGTGTAGTGGAAGTATTTTTCAATAAAAAAGGCAATATGTATTTATTTTGTCCGAAAAAATTCAATAATGCAGGTATGTATTTTGCAGCAGGGGAAATCGCTAAAAGGGGAAATCTCGTTTATATATGAAGCGTTGGCTCATTCTAAATTGGCTGAATTTTAATATATCGAATTGAAACTTGACATAGTAGTTAAAATATATATTTTAAACATTTTATGCTGAGTCTCTCAGCTTGTTATCTTGAAAATGACCCGATCTAGAGCCACTTGACTTATCAATGGGTTTCTCGATTTTAGGACTACCGGACCCACAATCTCATTTTAGACGGCTCCAGTTTAAAAAATTTTCAAAATATCAACGTGAAAGTTTTTTTACATGTTAAATATATAGATTCAAACAAGATCAAAGAGTATAAACCTTTTTTATTATTTACTTTTAAAAGCACAAGTAACTTAAAAAAGTATAATTTTAGACCTTTTTAGATTTTTCATCAAAACGCTTGAGTTGATCGGCTGCAGATTAGACATTTTTTTTAAATATAGTTTTTAAAATAAGTATAGCAAAAAACAATTAATTGTGTTTGTAACTTCTGTACCAATTTTTAAATAAATATGTTCAAAAATGTCGAAAATGGAGTCGTTGAATATAAAAGTGTTATAGTTAAAACGAGATAGGTAAAACAGAAGACTATTTTCAAGCGCCTCGTTTTCAAAAATAACATGAACAAAATCGTTCATACTTACTAAGAATATTTATACTGGTGTATTCAATTGTAAAAGAAATTTTATGTTGATATTTCAAAAATTTACAAAACTGGAATAGATTGAAAGGGCTACAGCGTTCGGTAAGCAAAAAATCATGAGGCTCGTAGATAAGCCTGATGGCTCTAGTTCATCAAATTTTTAAGATACCAACTTGAGTCTTGGTATATAAGTTCAAAATAAACTTTTCACATGCTATAAAAGGTTTGAATTCAATATATTACAAAATGGCCAACTTAGATCTGCTATACGTATGGACGGAAATGATCATATAAAAACATATTCATTGATAATTATGTGTTCATAAATTTGCTGGCCTATTTAGTTTAAAATTATCGCAGATGTATAATTTTTGTATATTATATTTATACACATATTGTTTATGTATATTTTAAATTTCATACAAATTGGATGATTATCTTGAGAGAAAATGGATTTTTTTTGAAGTCAAGTTAATCGAGACTGCGTATAGGCTATTACGCTAGTCTTAACGAAATTGTATTATTTTAAATATAAAAACGTTGAATTTTTAAAGAAAATGGCAGCCATTTTGAATCCACCATGTTGAATTTCCATATTTTATATGAATCATTTCCTCCTAAAAACCCCAAATAACCAGTTTTCTTTTTCTTTGAGACACATTTTTTTAATTTCAATATTTATATATATTTGGGTAATTTGTTAGATGATTATGTGTAATGAAAAAAAATATGCCATCGTAAAGCTAACACTTTTCTCTTGAAAAAGCCATATTACAACTATTTATTTAATACATTATAACTATGCGATAATGTATAATGTACTGGGCCGCGCTTAAAAAAAATAGGCCTTCAACAGTGCGGCCGAGTCGGGCTGCTGCAAAATACATACCTGCATTATCGAATTTTTTCCAGACAAACCATTGCTTGGACGAAATAAATACATATGACCTTTCTTATTGAAAAATACTTCCTCTACACGGTGGTATTTTTTATTTTTATTTATCTTCATCCCAGCTCGAAATATTAAAGAATATCGAAAAAAAAATGTTAATCGATTTTTTTTCGACTTTGGGAATTCGATAGACTGGTAAACTTTTTTTTATGTTAATCTACATACTTTAATGTACTTATAAAAAAAAAATAGCCGTATTGTACATTACTGGAACTTTTGGTCTAAAATTACCCCTACCGATTGGCCTATTGTCACATCTATCTGTTCTCTGATTCATTAAGCGTCCAGCTGTGACAGAAAAGCCTCGTTCTTTCTCCTATTCACTTGTTATGAGCCCAAAACTTGAGTGCTACAATAAAAAATTATGCGAAATGCTTGATGTAATGAGATTTCTTTCGGCAAAAAGTCGTCAATTGTGTACTATATACGTTCTAAACGTTATAACGTTATGAATGAAGCTGTTGTGTGGCTATGGGTCAGATTTTAAAGTGGTAGAACAGACATTCATGCTAAAGAGAGGAGTGACTAATACCTTCAGGCCTTCTGTTGTGAGTAATGACCTTGTCAAGAAAATTTACGAAATAGTTTGTGAAAATTGAAGATTCACTATCTCTGAATTTCCTGGACAATTCCTGCAAATTTCTCACACAAGAAAAAATAATCTACTCATTTTTTGTATGAGGTTGTCGCCGATAAATTAGGCTACATAAAGTTCTGTGCGCGGTGGGTACCGAAATTGGAAATTGCTTACAGTGGTCTACAAAACTAGACGAATGGGTTCTGCCTTAAACTTTCTTTCACGCGTGGAAGGAGAAGGTTTTTTGAACAAAATTGTGACGAAACTTAGGTGGATTATGTAAAGGCCAGAAAACCGAAGAAAGCCTGCCAAACTTTGTCAATCGAGAAAGATTATGACTACGGTTGAATGCTGAGAAGTTGCTGGTTGAATTTATGAAACGTGGTGCAATGATCACTTTAGATGTCTACTATAATAAAAATTTGAAGAGACTTAAGCGAGCCATTCAAAACAAACGTCACGGTATGCTAATATTCAGTGTTGTGTTTTTGCCTCAGAGTGCTCGAAAAACTCAAGAGCTTTTGAAGCAATTCAAATGGGACATTTTTTAACTTCCCCCTTGTAGACTCGACTTGTCACAAAGTGATTTTCATTTTTTCACTTACATGAAGAAGTGGCTTGCATCGCAGCACTTTGATGACGATGACAAACTTCAAATGCCGTGAAACATTACCTACGTGCCCAGGTGGCTGAATTTTATGAAGAAGGAATTTGTACATTAGTGAAACACTATGACGAATGCTTAAATTTAAATGGTGACTATGTTGAAAAGTGGGCTGTTGAAGCAGATCAAGTTATTTAACTTGGTTGTCGAGAGGTCGAGGAGGGGAACATCACAAAGGGCGAAACACTAATTCCCTTGCCTTCAGGGGTGTACCTGCATCCAAGACCGTTGGAGTTGGCTCACTTAACTGAAGAGTTGGCTATATGAAATGAAAAATTGCATCCTGCACAAGGGGACCCTGTGCTAGACTGAACTCTAAGGGAGTAAACCCTGAAATAAAATATCCAATCCTAAAGCGGTTTTGCTCACCCGTGTCGAGAGGATGAATAGTATACAGCGCATCACCAACGACAAACAGCGGAATTACTGCCTGGGTCCCACTTAGAATTGTCGAAAGGATACAGAAATAGACATATCCTAATCCTCTCTGACATAAAGTGCTGAACTCAGTACAAGTTACATCCAGACTGGTGAAGGAATGCCTCTAAACACTTACCAGACTATCCACATTAAACGTGAGTGGAATTGAGATGGGTGCCAGGACACCGTGGCATACAAGGCCGTAGCATGCCGAAGAATGCAGTTAACAAGTGGGTTAGGGAAGGGCACAAACAAAGTAAACGACTGATCAAGGGACCAAACACTAAACATACCAAATCCCCAATCAAGTTAAACTGACAGCAGCTCTAAAGAGCTGTAAACGTTAAACTGGACATAGTCAGTTCAGGAAACATCTAGTAACAGTGGGAGTTCTGGAAGGTGACCAACGCTGTTGGCTTTGCGATCAGGCCGAAGAGATGGCAAGACAAGTCATATTTGATTGTGGGATTCTGGAGCGTAGAAGAAGAGAGCTAAAATCCTGTACCTTACAAAGGGGTATAGCCTTCTAACGTCCAAGGCGCGCGGGGGCACAATAAACCAAGGGTTGATGTCCAATGAAACCTTCTCCAAGGAGTCCACCCTAATATAATCTAATCTAATATTGAAAAATAGTAAAAAGCTGTAGTTTTAAGACGTAGGCTATATAATAAAATATTTTTTCTATGCAAATTTTTATTTAAAGTGTTTTGTCAGAGGTTAGATTCCAAATAGGCCTCGTAGTAATTAACACTTGAAAAAAAATTATACAACCCATATTAAAATAACTCAATTTGGCTAACCTTAATTGTGACAATGTTTTTGAATCGTCTGATCCTTTCTGTCCTGAAATCGTAGTCCCTATCTCTCGAAACCTGTAACCAGCAGTTGCTAAATTTGGAATCACAAGTGAAAAGTCAAAAATGGTCCCCTTCTTGCGTGCTTCAGGATTTACTTCTTTTACAAGACTAGTAATCTCTCTTAGTGTGGCATCCATCCTAAAAGTGAATAAATTGTGAACCTTAAATAACAATTGAACCTTAACCTTTAAAATATAATTTATTATTTATAAAACTGCAAAAAGTATAAATAATTAAAGTTTTGTTTCATAAAAAAGATATAATTCTGATACAAAACTGAACAAAGTTTGTATATACCTTACAGTAACAAAAAAAAAAAGGAAAACAAATATTCAAAGAAAAAAATTTGTTATTTTCAGGCCAAATGAAAACTTGCTACAAGAAAGTAGTAAATAATTAGTTGAATTAACATTTCTATTTTAAACCGTTTCCCTTGTTTAGTCAAGAGGAAGGTAATTTCTGTGATGTTTGGCATTATTTTGCTGTGAACCTGTTTTTTTCCACAGACCTTCTTTAGTTATTCATACTAGTTCATAAGTTGATTGATTTTTGTTGGACTATTTAAATAATTTTGACTTGAATCGAATAACTAAGAATGGCACATAGTATTATTTACTACATTTTTAGTAGAAAAATTAAACAGGATGATTGAAGGGGATTT
>JAGFPH010000094.1:491599-531701 GCA_018207615.1 Philaenus spumarius
TTCGTTTTTCATATAACTCCGCATTCTTAGTAACGAGGAACTGTACTAGATCGCTAGGAATTGACTAGATTGAGTTATCCCAGAACCTACATTTTTACAACTTTTATTTTTCTCAATAAAAATGTAATATAAAAAGTTAAATTTAAAAATCCCTAAAAATATAAAGCCCCTAAAAAAATCCCATCTCACTTATTTACCCCCTAAATTTGGGGGGAAAACCCCTAAGTTGGGAACACTGCTTTTTTTTTCTTTTCTCGACTTCTAAAATTGTTGTCACAGATGTAATAATTCGAACACGCAGCTGGACCGCAGACGTGAGTTGAGCAAATTTCCAAAATTAAGTTTATATGCCTATGTTTTAGGGTTACAACCAACAATTTGGGAAATAGGTCTACTCACGAAAGCGTTGAACGGCTGCTTATGTACGCAATATATTAGTATAATTTGTTTGCGCCTAGTGGCCTCGCGAGTTTGCACCACTTGGCTTCGAACGGGTACTTTTGTGGTATTTTACGTTTTGATCGATTTTGGAGGAACGAGGAACCAAGTGAGCTATAAGGTCGCGTAAAAAAAAATGTGCAGAATAACATCCTACATTTATATTTTTAGAAACATTCTCACAACATATTTAAACTGATTAAACAGATTCACAGAGACTTCATAATTGGAGTAGGAGGTGTAGGAGAGGTGATTTTAAACTAGAAGACTAACTAATTAACATTATTAGCGAATTTCCATAGGAAAAATGAGTTATTGCATTGGCCCTTATGGTGAGACCCAAGGTCGGGAGTAGCAAATGAGAACCGATCATGGTCCCCAGAACACGTTTTGGGGTGTCATTAAAATTCATATATATATATATAGTTTCTGTATTCATTGATCTGGGCCCAGTTAACCTTCCAAATTAAAATGATTTTAATATGAATGTATTTATTATTACTACTTTTGATTACTGTATTGAAATATAACTTTTACTTTTGTTAGGCCTAATAGTAATTCATTTAGTATTTCTTGTTAAACTGTTTCATTTATTACTTTTATTTTTTAATTATAAATATTTTTGTAAATATATATATCGTTTTAATTTTGTTACTCTTACTGTACTTATTTTAATAAAATTAGCTGTTAATTATTATTCATGAATAATTTACTGTTACATATTATTCAGGTTGTCTTTCTAGACCTCTTCACCTATTTATTATTTTAAGTTTACTGTACAAAAACTGTACAGTACTTAAAAACTAGAAAATCCCAAAATGGTGGAGAAGAGAACTATGCATGCATTATAATTTAGCAGAATTGGCTATTTAGTGACAGTACATGGCAAAAAATTGTTTTATTATAAACAATAGAATAAATGTACCGTATGCTATGACCTGAAATTAATTGACTATATTATTTTGTCTTGCTTTATTCAGTCAGATTGTGTAAATCAAAACCAATCTACGAGTATAATGTACAATAAAGAAGTGTGAAGATCTAATAAAAATAGGCCATTGAACAGATATTATCCAAACCATGTTTTTTACTTTCTCCCCCTATACCATAGTATATGGAGAAAGTATTGTATTCGTCAAAATTTTCGAGTTTGAGTTTTTGGTGGAAATATCCATTTTGGGTCCCCCTGAACCTAAAAAAGTGGTTTTCGGAGTGATGTCTGTGTGTGTGTCTGTATGTGTGTCTGTGTGTCTATGTGGATGTTATAAGACCTAGAGCCTAAACCAGTCGTCCGATTTTGATGAAATTTGGTATGGAGGTACTAATCTACGGTATCTCCAGGCTTTTTTTTCATTTTTGTGAATTTTTTATTTTTAAGGGTAATTTTCAAATAAAAACCCTTAAAATAACAGAAAAATCAACTTTTCTCAAAAACGGCTCTAACGATTTTGATTAAAATTTAATAGTTTAATAGGGACCTAACGTACTATAAACTGTAAAATTTTAATCAAAATCGTTCGAGCCGTTTTTGAGAAAAGTTGGTTTTTCCGTTATTTTATGGATTTTATGGGAAAATTACTGTTAAAAATAAAAAATTCATAATAAATTGGTAATAGTATTTTTTTATTAAGTTTCTATAATGAGGGAGAAAGTATGTGTCAGTTTCCTGATACCGTTTATTTCTTTTCTTAAAATGAGATACCCTAATACAATTTTTTTTAAAGTTTAACAGTTTTTATAAAAAGCTGGTCATAAATTTTGGATAGATTTTTTACACCAACAACAGAACGGTCATGTTTACTTGCGAGCATCTTCTCCTATATCACCTAATGTATAGATCATTTCTATTGTCTTACAATTTAGATGAATTTCACGAATCTTCTAACTGCAACTGATATTTTTTTAAGGTCTACTCCTATGTAACAAGATATAATCTGCATAGATCTAGCATGTTTGCCTGATACTGACGGCATGTTGAATATCATTGGCAGATAATGCATGCTACATTCTTCTTTTCACCGTCTTCATAATATAAAAATGGCAACATGCAATAGTTTTGTTCACTGATTAATTTCTCTCCCTTTGGACAAACAGAAGCATGAACAGGAAGTAAATACCATCAAATATATTGCAGTCTCCAATGGGTGCAGTAGTTCAATTGATAAGCTTATTAATAAATATAAGAAACCCGTTTATAAAAAGTCATGTGTTTTCAGGGAATAGGGATCGATGCTAAAAAATGAATTAACTAAAGAGAACATCACCGTTTCTTTTAGTACAACTAATAAATTATCATCCTAAGTGAGTAAGCAATTCTAAAACAAGAACGAAAAAAACAAACAATAAGACCGGCATATACAAACTCAAATGTAGCAAGTGTCCCAATTTTTACATCGGAAAGTCAGTTCTTAAAAGAAATTTAAGGAACACTTGCCCAAGAGAACCTTGTCCACAAACTCTGCCTTCACTGAAAACTTTATTGAAAAATATATCCACAATAGCATGGAGGTATTATAATTATGTAAAAAAAGTAGATATATGGATTCGGTGAAGGAGTTTGAGATTTATAAAAGTGCGAGTGCCTACATTGTTACCCCCACAATCCACATGACATAAGTAGGCTTTACACTTACATTCTTTCCCACGCGCCTGGAGCGTGCAGGATTGTGCGCAAATAAAACTGTCCGGGTAATCGTGTGGGAAAGGTTTGGAAGCTAAAAGAGCGAGAATGCGCTTTCCCAGTTGATGGCGGGAAGGAAAGAACGCAAATGTAAAGAGAAATCCTGCATGCAATCCCCGGAGTGTGGAGTGCTCGTCAGACAAACAGTTTTGGGGGATGTGTACAATTTTGTGCAGCGTTTGCGTGCGGTTAGAACCAACCAGTTGTGTTGTTTGTTTAATTTTATTATGACTTGAAATTTTTTTGTCCCGAAGATTTTTGTTCTGTTTGTTTGTTTCTTATGGCGACTTCTCGGATTTTATTCCATCAGTCTTCTGGCGTCCCAATATAGCTTGTGTACATTCTTTGATCTGCGTCAAACTTACAGCATACCATCAGATGGTCCTTATTCATTATAGAGTTCGTGTCGTGGCACAGGGTACATTCATCAGAGGGCAGAATCTTCATTCTGTGCAAATGAGCTGCCAAGCAGTCATGTCCCGTATTTAGGCGGAATACAATTTTTTTTTTTTTTTTTTTTTTTGTTCTTATACTCCTCATTTGTACTCTTCCACAAACAGGAGAAGAATTTATTAATTCTTTCAAACCAGAGATGAACATCCATTTTAATTGAGAGATAAATTACATTAAAACACCAATTTTCAAATGAATATCATGCTAGCTATATTACTGCGTGTACTGAACAGTTAACTACTGCATTTTACTAGTGCTATTACCAAGACAATGCAGTGTTTTTCTATAGCGTGCAGGCCAATCTTGGCTACAAAGTTAGTCTCCTAAATGCGTGTGGAAATGCTCGTACTGTCTCTAGAAACTCTAGCGTCAGGATTGCGTGCATGCTAACGCATACGCAATCCCCACACTCTAGCCGCAGCCTTTACCCATAGACTCTTTCCCGCTTGTGGCTCTTTCCTGCAGGAAAGTACCCCAATGTAAAGGCCGCTATTGTTATCAACTTGTCCGGTATACTTGTTGAACCATGATATTTTTGACAAAAATAATGATATTTTGGCCTGAGATGAAACTATGTTTCAAAATTGTGGCAGCCTTTACAAGGTAAGTAATAGACCAAGAGACACTATACAACATAAGTACTTGTCTCATTATATTATCCAATGGTTACATGCGGTAAAGTGGTTATACAGTACTATTGCAATGGAAAAAGCATTATTAGCGAATTTCCATAGGAAAAATGAGCTATTGCAGTGACCCTTATGGTAAGACCTAAGGTCGGGAGTAGCAAATGAGCACCAATCACGGTCCCCAGAACACATTTTTGGGCGTCATTAAAAATCATATATATGTATATATGTGTTCGCACTCTAGCAGCCGAATTTTAAGTTCAAATTGGTATACATGTTGGTTGTATACGTCGCTCGGACGAGTTCGTTTGCCAAAAAAATCCAACAACCGAGACTATTTTTTGAGATTTTTAATACGCGAATAAATTTTTTAGAGTTTTTTCTAAAAATATAAATGTAGGATGTTATTTTGCTCATTTTGATTTTTACGCGACCTTAAAGCTCGCTTGCTTCCCCCGAAATCGATTAAAACGTAAAATACCATCAAAGTACAAAGTTCAAAGCCACAAAATGGAGTTTACCATGGGGCATCTTCTCATCCGAGGCCGACGGACAAGTTTTTACGCTGCGAGTGAAGCGAAGCTCATAACCTGAGGCCACAAGATCGAGGTGCAAACTCGCAAAGCGACGAGTGTAACGAAGGAGCGCATGAGTCGAAACTGGAGGCTTAGTCACACCAATTCTACTAATATATTTCTCACACATAGGCAGCTATTCAGCACCGTCGTGAGTAGACCTATCTTCCAAATTATTGGTTGAAACTCTAAAACATAGGTCTATAAACTTAATTTTGGAAATTTGCTCAACTCACGTCAGTGGTTCAGCTGTGTGGTCAAATTATTTCATAGTGTCATTACTGTTTCCCAGTTATGCTGAAAAGAATGTTTTTTTTATAACTTTGCAATCCCTTTATAATATTAAGGATTTAAAAGAGGAAAAAAAATTCAAAAGATTTTGATTACATACATAGCTTTATTTTAAATAGATAGTCATCACTGAGATAAATTATAACCAAAATATATCACAAAACATGAAATAAATAAATGAAAATATGCAACAATAAATATAGCAATGTGAAAATATAGTTTAAGTGAATATACAATAACACGTATATAATACTCTGGCATACTTAATTAAATCTAATGCAGTATAATCAGGGATGGTGAACCTTTTCAGAGCATGTACCTACCACTTTACGGTTTTATTTTATTTGAACTTAACACCATAACACTTTATAATGTATTATTTACCTTTATGCTAAAAATTGTATGCTGTTTAGTGCAATAATTGTTTTTAGTCAAAAAATCTTTAAGATTGTCAAAAAAGTATGCTTACATAATTCTGCAACTCCTTTATCTGTTGTAAGAAAAGCCTAGTTTTGCAAAATTTTGATCTATAATAAGGACGATATGATATAGTTTTTTTATTGAAACTATTCGAATACCAATTTCAAGATTGTTGCTACATTTATTTTTGTAAGAAACATGCCTATTAAAACCGATTTGTATGGATCCTGTAGACTCTTAGAGCGCTAATATGATCTAAATTGAATTTGAGCTCAAGCTTATTTTATGTCAAACATAAAAACATTTTTTTTAAAGTTTTTATTATTGTTAAATAAGATTTCTAAAAATAAAAAATAGGTATTATGTCATATAACAAAACTTGTTAGGATGATTAAATTGTATTTTACTATATCTAATCTAATAAAAGTAAAAAAGATATTTTTTGTTTTTTCAAGTACAAACATTAAAAAATAATAATTTATTAATTGTTAAGTGTAAATTTTGTATTAAATGAATTTTATTGTAAAGATAGGTCAACCAAGCGACACTCATCTGATGGTAGCCGCGGATATTTTTTACATTTTTTGCTGAGTAAAAAAAAAAGAATATTTAAAATCTATGCAATCAGCTGTTCAGAAATAGGAGTATGGAATCTTTAGAAAACAATAAAGTGACATAGTTATCTGTCAGCTGGTAACTGCTTTCAGAATTAGAATTATTGTTATGATTTTAACTGGGCTTGTGCAAATATGTTCGGCTACTGCACTTGGAACTTGTCCCGTTTGAGTAATATATTTGTCCACCACGTGATAAAGATTACAGATAAATTACAAAGTTTGCTGTACATATTACAAATAGGTTCATCATCCCACAGCATATATCAATTTTATTCATTTAGTGGGTTCTTACAAAGAATATATATAATAAATGCTTCTCTGTCTAATAAAACCCTGTCTTCTCAATATACATTCTGGTCGCTTAATCATGCCAATATCCAAAATAGTGCATACAATTGCTCACAAGAAAAAATACTGGAAGCCAAAAGTCTTTATTATTTTTTCAAACATAGCCATTCAATTTTCAATTAGTTTTTATTTCCTATTTTTATTGCATTTAAAAAAAACTTTAAGTTGTACAGTAATAGCAGTTCTCTGTAAAAACCACTACAACAAAGGAATGTACTCGACAATGTAAATAAGTGTAGAATAAATGCTTGTAAATAAATAGGAAGAACCCTGATACATTTAAACCAAAATTTTAATTTGGTAAGTTATTTTTTATTTTAATTTCCCCTTAATCAATTTCATAGAGTTCCATCTTTCTTCCTTATTTGGATCAAATATAATCGTATTTGAAAAACATGAACTTATTCATTTATGTTTAAAACACTTCTTCAGTTGTAGCTATAAATGCCCAAAACTATTTTTAATTCAAGATTTTAATTGCCTTAGTGTTATCTAGATATTTAAAAATGGCTTAATAGGAAAAAATACAATAACTATTATAAATGTATATATGCACACATACATTAATATGTATTTATTTACTTATATTACAGTAATGTCCCCCTTAGTCGTTAATTTCTGTGGTTTGAGAAGTATGCAGAATGCACATTTGTACAATCACTAACCCTCTCTTCCAAGAAAATTCAGATCTCAAACTTAAGCTAAAATAGTATGTCTTTTAGGTTTATTTTTAGGGTAAGAATAGAGGTTAAGAACAAAATGCCCGAACAAAATTTATATAATACTACCATACAAATTACAATAACTTCATACCAGTGACAAAAAAAAAATCTAAAATTTGTTCATCTTTACACATATCTCTCTTCTTCCTTTCCTTAGCGTACTGCCGAATGGTGACCATAGAAAACCTACGTGTCCAAGTAATTGGAAACGTCGAACTATCGTAGAGGTGGCGATTCAGTTAACCCTTATGAAAAAGAGTTCAGATATTTTTTTTTAAATTTTCTGTGACGCTATATGGAGTTAGAAGATCAGATTAATTTTTTAGAAACCTCTATCACACTCACTCGAGGAGATGGCTGCTGTGTTGACAGTATGCTTCAGAACAAGTAGGATTAGAACATTTGTCGGCTAGCGTTTCATAATAATTTTTCCTCCCCGATTCATAAGAGATGCCAAAACATCGTAGCATTTCATCAAAAATTATCCACTGGTCCTATTACTATTCATTGCTAGTCACACTTTGGTTGACTTATCTGATGAAGCAAGACTTTCTGTAATATTTTTAATTACCATTATACTCAATAGGTACATGCTATTTAATTTCAATATGAATGTTCTTTATTAAATTTTAGTTAAAACAATATTTTTAAGGAATTGAATCGATTGAAACCTTTCATATAAAAATGCCATTAGTACTCAAAGGTTAAAGGAAAAATAACCTGCTGGCCGAAGGCACATGGTTCTTTTCATCTCAAGTAATGTAAAGTTTTTTTTCATTTAAACAAAAAATTATATTGAAATTATGCTACCTTCATTTTACTTCCCATATTAAAACAATAATCTTGTAGAAGTAGTTCTGAGGTCTTTAGAATGTAAAACTGCAATGCCTATAAAACACAACAGGAAGCACCACACTCATTTCATTGTTCATTTAAAAAAAAATTAATAGCATGTCATTATTTGTACTCTTTATATACTACCTACGGAAACAGTAAACATGGTACTTTAGTAGTATATGACTTTCATTACTTCAATATACATTCAGCTCTTTAAAAAATAATTAGTAAATGAGTTTCATAAATATTTAGATAAGCTACACCCACCTTATTTTACATTTAAACTTATTTTGATCTTCTTGATGTCAGTTGGTAACCTCAAAACATCACCAAAAAAAATACAAAGTTACTGTTATGACGCAGCATCAAACTTAAATGTTAATGCTTTATGCAGATTGATAGTACCTTGCTTCTTCAGAAACTAAATTTTTACATACCAGCTAAACATTTACTATTGTGCAATGCAATAAAATATGTGTTAATGGTTCGGTTATCATATTAATAAAACGTTAAGTCTGTCCGTTTGATTTTTCAACTCGAAAACTGTATAGGATAGGTTCTTGAAATTTACACAATCTTAGTGAGAAACTGCTAAAAACGAAGTTTCAAGTATATAAGTCAAGTGGTTCCTGAGATATAGGTTCCTGAAGTTTCAGAAATTTCCATATTGAAACTTTTTCAATATTTAAAAAGTTAAAAATTAATTGTAAATAAAAAACAAATTTATCAGCTGTTGGAAATAAAAACAAATGTATCAGCTGTTGGAAATTAATGCCTTAAGATTAATAAACTTTTTCAAATTTTTTACCCGTGGTAACACAGGTACGCGGGTCGCATGTTATTAATATTTAAACAGTATGCAGTTTTATTGTTGGCTTTGGTTTTCATGTTTGACGACTGTGTCTTAACAGTAACTTTTTATTGTTATGTCTCGTTAAAATAAAAAACATTTAATTGTAAAAAAAGGTGGATGTATATATAGCCTATAAGATTTTTATAATAAATAATTCATCCTCAATAGATAATTCATCCTCAATAAAATTACAACGTTATTATTCTTTAGATCAAAAGGAGTTCATAAAATTGTCTTAGTGCTCCACTTAACCTACTTTAAATACATACATTGTTTTAACGTCTACCTAACATTTTCAGAGATTAAATCTACATGTTTTAGAGATTATATTTGCCATTTAGTTTGACTTTTTTCCTATTTTACTTCCTAAAAATTAATTTAGTTAAAATCCTAAACAAATTTTAATTAAGATAATTTATATTCAGAAAATAGTCATATCATGAATACAAGTTTTTCTTCTGACATTATGAAGGATCACCTTTAGGTTACTTACCAAACAATTAACTAACTTTCTTTTTAACCACACAACAAACCATTTAATTTTATTTAAAACACTATGTTATAAGTTTTCAAAATATTTTGACCAAATGCCCATTTTTTATTAATATTGACAACTTTAATCTTTAAATAAAGTATACAGTATAAACAACCGCCATTAAACCAAAATGATGTGTTTCAAACTGGCTTTGAAACATAAGGATGTATTTCAATATTTTATTTCACAAATTATGTCTGCAACAAATTACTGTACAAGCGTAAGCCAGTAAATTATTAACTTACAAATAAAGACTTGGCGCAAGCTAGCTATCGATTAAACAAGTTGACATCGTGATTATGGCAATCTCATGTTGTGCATTGACCAAAGGTCGGTTGCATCAACTTAATGTGCAAACTTAAACGATTAAAAACTAAACTGCTTCATTTCTTCTTGATTTTGGGCGAAGTGGACTGGAATACACTAGACGCAGACATTAAGTTTTCAATGTATTGACCAAGAACTTGATTTTCTGATCTAAGTTTCAAGTTCTCTTCTTTGACACTGTCCACCCGTTGAGATAAATCTAAATAAAACAAGATACAAGATGTAAAGATACCAAAAATTTGTTTTTATTCATAAGCAGTTGGTACATCATATCAGGGATGATCTCATAAGTTATCAGTCCCTGATATTCATAATAATAAAAAAGAAACACATAGCCCATTATACTCATATACCACTTCAAACATGTTTGTAAAAATCACATAGGCTTAACTGTAATCCAACACAATGTAAAGGAAAGAGGAGGGAGACGAGGAAGCATAGTTGGAGTAGAGAGGAAGAAGAAGGTAGTTAATTGTGAGTTTTTGTTACTACCTTTGTTTGAAGACAGTTCATTATTTATTTTATGGCAGACAATTTAAAATATACCACATAAATCTACTAGATTAAACAGCAAGAAGAAATAATGTGTTATACCAATAAAAGTTAATAAATAATAGCAAGTACAGTATTACAAAAATGAAAATATCAAATTATAATATCCACCTTAAGCCATTTGGGTGAATCAACTACAGTTATTCATTACAACACATCAGATCCCAGGCTCTCTATTATAAATTTCATATCTCTTTAAAATTACCCACCAAATAATATCATTCGCTTCTTCAATCTCAAAACTGATCAAAGGACTATCTTATTTTAAATAGAACATTTTAGCGCAAGTTCAAAATTGTAATCATCCATCAATCATTCCATACGAATCAATAATCATTCATTAGGCCTAAGTATAGAAATAATTGTTTTAGTAATTAAGAATTTTATTAATTTGTTATTGACTTTACAAAAAATTGTGTTACAAATATAACCGTTAGCTAGCCGTCAAAATTATAAACATTGAACCCCGAGATAATTAAATACTCGTGTGTACTCAATTTGTATTATAAGGTGATTAAACCAATTCATAGTACCTCTGTTTATTCATAAATCGATGTTACATGCAGGGAAATTCATATAATATACAACATAGAAATAATAATATTATAAAGATTTATAAAATGGAATGAACTACTTGGACTGCACAATTGATAATTTAAGAAAATAATGCAGGGAAACTTTAATGATTAAGTAAAATTGTCTTTAAATAGAATAAGGAATATTGGGAGGATTGAAATTGTTTTACATGCCAAGAAATGCTTCTGCTGGTCATGTAAATCTTTGCAAAAGCAATTTTAAATTATACATATAAGGAGTAGATTTTTGGATCTTCTAAAATAACAGAAAATTTTGAAGTGGCAAAGATTAAAGCCTATATGTTCATGCTGAATGTTTTCATGTGTTACATTACTCCTTTGTCTTCATTAATCTAATTGATAGAAAATAAAGACACAATTAAATAATAATTACATTAAAAAGCAAATGGAAATGTTGGTACAGCAGAGCATTGAAAATCCGAACTAATTGGGACCGAGGGGGTTCGAATTATCAATTTGTTCGGATTTTTGAAAACAACCAAGAAAATGACATTTAGGCTAAAATATATACCCTTTAATCGATTAAAGTGGTTAACAGTACTTACATATTATGATTTAGTAGAACCTGCACATACACAGTAGGGCCAACATGATTACACTTGTAACTCTCAATTACAGTACAGTACATAATTAAAAGTTCACTTGTACATTAATTATAGTTAATGAAAAATAAAAAAATACTGTATAGTACACTACTGTATACTACTGTACACACTGTTATAATGATTACACAAAGAAAAATGAATGAACTTTCTGTATGTTTACTGCTACCGCTAAAGCAGCTTATTAGAGTGACAGTGAAAATACCGACAGCCAATCTGCTGTGAGGGCAGGTATTAAGAATTTTTTTTAAAAGAGATAATAATGTCAAACTGCGATGAAGATTTTTGTGAAATTTTTAATGACGCAATAATTGGAATTTACAAAAACAAAATTTTTGCAGGGCCTGCCTCAGAACGCGTTCTTGATTTTTGACGTTTCGGATTATTGACGTTCGAATTATCGACGCTCTACTGTATTCTTTATTATTTTCACACACAATTTGTTAATGACAAACTTACCATCCAAAGTGTTTTGCAACTCCAAAACTTGCGATATGAGTCGGGCTTTTTCTTCTTGCTCATCTGGACTGATATCAGGATCTAAGCCTGAAATTAAAAATAAAGTAATCTTATTACCTTAATAACAACATTAATTAAAAATAATAGCTTTAAACAAGTTTAGCTAAGTATTAAATTTATCAAAACTGATGATTCCAACAAGTTTGAGATTCTAATATAACTATAATAGTTAATAGTAACCATATAAAGTTTAAGTTTTTTCTTATTAACATGATTTTTTAATATTTATTTTTATTAACAACCTTACTTTAGGACTTTTAAAATCAGTTAATCGATGATATGAAGTGTTCATATCAAATACATTAAACCTCAAGGCATGCTGTATTTAATACTGACATGAAAATAAGAGGAAAAATGTTTAACTGACTCAAAAACGTCTTGACCCAGCAATGGTTAGATACTAATTTTTATACATTATGCATCATAGATTTGTGAAATGCATCATGTAAACAAATTCTTGGTCTGCGTCAAAAATATATTTTATGTCCAACTTGTTGAATTCGGTATTTATTAATAACTAGCTGGCCCGATCCGGCTTTGCACGGATAGACAATCAAAGTTAAATGTATATAAATCAAATATACCAATAAATATATTAGTGAACTCATTGCACTGGGTGTAAGATGAAATTTTTAAATGATATTCGTAGGAATATTATATAATTGTTATTATTGTATATAGAATTAAAACTATATGTGTGTTTACACATACAATTTATAGTTGTACATTTTAGGCTTGATTTTCGATTAGAAATAGGCATGTTATGCTGGTTGCTTTAAATATTTTATATGCTAACTGCTGTTACATCATAATTAAATAGATAAAATACCTTAAATCGAGTTTGTAATCATGAAAACTATGTAGTACATCAAAGTGTCAAATCTTAAAAAAAAACCTGACAAATAAAGTATACACTTCATTATTTATTTTGAGCTTGCAATGTTGATGCCTAGTTTAACTTCGTTCTAATACATACATAGTTAATAATTTATAATTAATAAGACAATATTTTATTTGTTAGAAGTAAATGTTAATGACGAATTTGGTCAGAAAGATTATTAGTATATCACATCAAGGTTTCTTTGAATATTTAATGTTTTATTTTTTCTGACAGCAAAATGTATTGATTTTTGGAAGATCCCACTCATGATAAGCCAAAGTATAGTTGTCCATGGGAAAAGCACTCCTTCCTCAAGTCGATAGCCACCAGCGAGAATGTTTGTCCCTGGGACTTATTTATTGTAAGCGCAAATGACAATTTTACAGGAAACTGCAGGCGTAGTATATAACACGATATAGGTAAGTCCGTCGGTATCATCGGAATACGCGGAATGTGCGCTAGTTCTCCACTTGCTGGTCCAGTGAGAATGGTCGCTACAATTAAATTAATCTCGCAAGTCTTTTATCAATAGTCTTGTGCCATTACACATGTTAGGTGGGCTTAAATTTCTTAGCAGTATTATGGGGTACCGATCTTTAACATCAATTCGTGAGGTGGCAGGACAGGGATTTAAAGAATTCAAAAATTCTTGTGGGTAATTTACTGCGTCTTCAATATTTATGACTGTATCAATAGATCAATAGACTTAATGTAATGTTTTATTTGGCCAGGAACGTTTTTCAAAATAAAATCATTTATTTCATCGTTTCTGGGTTCTACTATTGCTCTTGAACAAAGCCAATGACAATCTTGTTGTAGAACATTTTCTATATCAGGATAATTGCATCTATAAGACGTTTGAAAATATGGACTATTTGACCTAATCTATTGTCCAGTTCGATTTCAGAGCTACTACTATTAATGCTGTGAGTTTGAGCAGTTGTTGTGGAAAGTCGTCACCGTTATTGTTGTTTAAATAGGCTCCCATATTAGTGCGTAAATTAATTGTTTGAATTAAACTCCATAACGGAGATGATTTCAGACGTGCTTTAATAATATCTGCACATATTCCTTTTGCTATGACAGGAAGTGTTTGCCGAAAATCACCAGCAAAAAGAAAAGTAATTCCACCCATGATCGTACTTGAATTTTTGAGATCTTTTAGCGGTCGGTTTACTGCTTCAACATGAGCTCTATGACTCATAGTATATTCATCCCAGATTATTAATGACGTATCTTGTAATAACTTTCCAAGCGGTACATTTTTACATACAGAACATACCAACTGTTGTTCCAAAGATACACTTAATGGTAATTTAAAAGTGGAGTGGGCAGTTTTCCAATCATTTAATAGAATTGCGGCACAGAAGAAGCGACTCATTGCTATTTTTCCAGATTGTCTTACTTTTGCCAATATTAAATTTGCAAGGAACGTTTTCCCAGGTAAAAAAAATAATTTAAATCTGCTATTTTCTACACTATCAATTATTGCGTTAAAAGCTTGCTTTTGATCAGTCACTAACTTCGGTAAATTTTCATTGATAAAAACCGACAATTCAATAATATTATAAGTTGGTATTGTGTTTAATGCATTATTGTGGGATTAATTTACAGAAGGTAAACCGAAATCACTTAACCTTTTGTCGTTCAGTTCTAAAAGTTTGTTTTCTATTAGTATCAAACCTTCATTGTACATGTCACAATTTAAAGGCAAAGAAAAATCCTGATTTTGCTGTCAAATACTGTGTCTAATATCTTCACATAGATTATCTTTGAAATGATCCCACAGTTTGAGCGGCTCAGAAGGGTAACAAAATAATAGTATCACTACAAACAATTCCATCAGCTTTAACGGACATTGAAAAACAGAAGCTTCTGACATGGTTTTTAAGTGCTCAAATGAGAGGGGACCACATACGCAATGAAGCAATATTCTGAGATAAAAACACTCTGACTGAGAAGGATGAATACTCTTCCTAAAGCAGTATCTTTTTTTATTCCAGGATGTTCGTTGACATCTTGACCTCGCTTTCTTCGTGAAAAAGTATTGTTAGCCCATGCAGTGTTTTTGCGAATTTGTCAGAATTGCACAGGTCAAAAAACGCTGTGAGAGTTGTTTCTGGTGGATTTTCAACTAAATGTATCACATTTTCCGGTGAAAGTATACTCTTTGCCCATTTTCTAAGTGTACGGCTAAATGTACAACTATAGGGTGTCTATCGTGAATGGGAAATTCTAACAATATCCATACAGCCTCCAAAGTAGTGATGTACCAGCCGTTTAAATAATTTTCAACCTTATTATGAGTATTTCTGACACTAAAAGTTGCTTGATCTGATCTTTTATTTATATATTTACATATAATATACAAGATGGCTTGCACGGAACGACAATATTCTACATTAATATGGGCGTTAAAAGATCAACACAATATTGGGGAATATGGAACGACCCATTTATTGTATATGGTAATCGTTTTCCCTGAATATTTAAGTTGGCGAATTGACTGCCATTATTAATGTCACGATGACGATAAACAGGATAACCGTCCTCACCTGTCTGGGTATCACTTAGAAAATGCCATGGGTATTTCTTGGAATATATGCCGTTTTTCATACACGGTGATGTTAGATTATTTTCTCCATATTGTCCATGTATCATATTTTTGGTAACAATGTCAAACTGGCTTTTCATATTTGTTGGGTAGTTCGGCAACTATAATGTGATCAATTTCATCAGGTTGTATTTTTCTTTCCAGCCAAAACAACATAATATGGCAATTCGGGCAATCCAAGCTTTTGCCACTCAACGCAGAGCATATGAAATTTCACTTTTCCAAAAATTTCATCTTTGGTAATCAATTTAATAATTGTTTTCTTTTTTGAATGAAAAACCCCTACCTATAATGTCAAGTCGGTCAAAAGATTGCTGGATAGAAAATAGTTCCTCTTTGATTTCTGTCCACTCGGGGTTGCATGTGAAAGTGACAAATAATTCTGGTCTCCCATAATTGCAAACATAAGTCAAAGCATCTTGTGTTCTTTCATGCATGCATCTTGGAGAACCGGTGAAAGAAGAAAGCAATATGACATATTGTCCAATATTTGGAATTAGCACCTAGATTCAAAGCATCTCTTAAATGAATGTAATAGTCAGCTCTCAATTTTCTTTGGTTTTGACATATGTAATTTAATCTTTCCGATATCATTTTAGCCATCATGTCGACACAATACTGACTGAACAAATTTCTGAAGTAATGTAAAGCATTAAAACTGTTTGCTCTGATCATTAATCTGTATGCATAAAATTGCATGCATGAAACCATTTTATTTTTTGCTGAATCTTGTTGAGGGATCGTTAGATAATAACTATCTTCTCCTGTTACAATCATCTAAGGGTATTGTAATGGATCGTAAGCTCGATGCAATTCAGAAACTCTCTTTAGCTGGCTATCTGTACTATGCAGTACTATATCCCTGCATCCTTTGTCATCATCTGCTAATAAAATGGCAACCTCATTAACTGTTGGCACATTGTACCTTCCTTAGTGCTGGTTTTGTAATGTGCGATCAGCGTGTATAATTAATTTAAAATTTTCCGATAAGTTAATTTGTAGATTGTATGTGAAACTGCGAATAAATACATTATGCCTCTTTATTGCAGTCTGTAACTCATGTATCAAATTTTGTAATGTAGGGGCACTATTTGATCGCAATGATAGTTGATCTGCATCGGAGATGAAGTAAACTTGCTAAAATTGCGGACTTCGGCCTGAAGGCGGTAAAAGGCTACCAATGAGATGGTAAATTTGCCCCTCTACCTTAAAAGTAGGCATAAGGTTTCTTTCCCGAATTTCTTTAGCGCCAAACAAGTCATCAGGAAAAGGCTATTGTACCTACGTATATATTTCAAAAAATGTGTAGACAATGGATGATTGCCTGTCAAGAGATTTTTTATTGGTTGTGGTGGCTCCTGCATTTCAGGAAGAATTACTTTTCCAGCATCACAACACATATGGTTTGCTTCGTCTTTCCATTTTTTTTGCAGAACACTTAGAGCAATTCATTCCTCCAATTTGGACGGTACTTTGCTGAGCATAATCAATGTTTGAATCATAACTGAAAGCTGATTTATTACTGTGAGCTAAAATTTTATTGCGTACTCTTGATGTAGATGCTTGTTGTCTTTGTGCAGTAAACCACTGCGAGCATTTCGGCGCTAAATTCTCTACCGTGAGCCAGTGCAGTCCTTATATTTTGTTGAGCAAGCCGGTGGGAGCGTTCGGCGCTAGATTCTCTACCGCGAGCCAGTGAAGTAGTTTATTTAACAAACTTAGTAAAACACATATATTACTTTACTTACATGGTCGGGAATGAAATGTTTAATCATCTTGAATTAAAATGTATAATGAACATAATTACAACTTGCTTCTATAAACAAAACATAATACATACTCTATGGATTAAGAGCCATTCTAGTACACTATATCAGAAAGAAAATAAGAGGTACATAAAATAACATATTTATATTTTTTACATTACAACAATTAATAGGTTAAATTTGTTGTTTGTAGAATTTTTTTGGAGGCACAATAATTTTTGCTGGTACTGAAACTGAATAAAACAATCAAATTAGGCTACTTACTATTAGGTCCTGGACTGCTACTTCCGTTTGTAAATGTTGAAGGTATTGAATCAAGACTACGCCCACGCATCATAGCATCTGATGTTTGTGACATTTCTGTTACTTCTCCGTCTTCATGTATAATTGCTGGAAATAAAAAAAACTATATCAGTAAGTAAAATAAATAAATTACAATTGGTTGTGGGAAGAATGTGCTAATGTACAATTACTTTATTATGAGCTTAAATTACAAATTTCATTGCTTTATTTTTTATATACGTGAATCCAAATAAATATTTTAACTTCAGTTAGGTCTATTATGTTTTATGCAGAACAAGTTGGTTTTACATTTGGTTTTGATACAGTTCATCATTGGACATCAGCTTTTATATAAAATTTTCTGTAGCAGCTCCTGCACATAAAACGGAATAGCCTACAACTTGTTCCAAGAATAACATATTAAATGTTATTACATATATAATGTTGTCTGAGGAAAGTATTACTACAATTACAGTTAGGGAGGAAGTAAGCACGGACAATGCCACAACTACAGTACTTTCTTTACAGATAAGAGGTATTTTCTACACTACAACTAACAAAATAGCCTACCAAAATAATAATGTTATTTTAGGCTAAATTTAATTTGAACAAATAAAATCAAGCCTAGTCTATCCTATTCCAGGATAATGTTCTGAAAATGTTTAAGCCATATTTTGGATTACAAAAAGTAAAGCAAGAACATCTATCATCAGTTAACAATTTTAAAGTAGCTTGTTTACAGTTACAGTACGATTTTTTTAACCATGCCCTCGGCCACGATGTACTAACCTGGATGATAACGTTAGAAATCGCTCTGTCTACTCCACGAAAACTGAGCCGAGCGGCGTGAAACAACGAAAACCGAGCTTCAATAACACTGTCATTTAATACATTAAGAAGCGATGTAAAATTATGAAACTTTCACGGATACGCAGATAAGAACCATACGATTCGTATGATGTAAAAGAAAATCAATTACAAAACTTCTTTCATATTTTTAAAATCAATATTACAACAATGTTCTTTAATAATGACATGAAATTTTCACACCGCTGGAAAGTTTTTTATTTGTTGGTCAGAGACAAAGTGTTCGCGAGAAAGTTTTAGATAAAGGTCCAAATTAAATATTTTATTTGTAACATTTTTTCGTTTGACTTACGGTTTGCTTGGTACAGCGGTATAATGTGTGCGTTTCAATTAAAACTACACCTGGCCGGGCCGTGCCGCCAGGTCGTGTTTGGCATTTACCTTAACCACACCACAGTATTATTATTCGAATACTCGAACAAGAGGCAAGTAGTCTATGACTCATTAAAGTAGTTTTTATTTCAATAATTTTATTCATTCATTTTTGTTTATTCGAAGTTTGTGGAACTGCCTTTACAATCCCTCCCCGCTACACCGCTAGCCTACCGTGCGCTAGCCGAGCCGAGGGCACGGTTAAACAAATCTTACTGTACTTTTGTTTTGTTTTTGTTGTAGTAAATAGGCAATGATTGAATACCACAATGATTATTACTGTAGAAGAATTGTTGGGAGGGCAAGATGAACAGTGGAAAACTTTACTATTTTGCACTCTGAGTCCTTATCTAACACATGTTTGCATTTAAATAATTATGAAAACAAATCCTTTGCACGTAACATGACTTTACTAGCACAGAAATCAACTGACCGGTATTGTGAAATAGAGAAATGGAAGGAATGTTTGCATGTTTACTGAAGTAGCATGATTAATTCATGGAACAAATAAAAACTTAAACGTGTGCACTCGATTGAGCATTTACTCACTTATTCTCTCGCTCTAAGTCCCTTTAAACTGCTACCTTTGCATGACATAATGAAACCTGAGGTTGCCACAGAATACAGTAGGCTACTGACACTATACTGTGCTGTTCAAACAGACCCCTTTTCCAAGAATTGAAAACATTTATTCCTGTTATAGTTCTGTCAAGTAATCCTGTTGGAAAACAATACTGCGGTTTCGGAAAATAGCATGCATCCATCCTCAAGTGTTAAAAATATCACTTGCAAGAGGTCGACAGAACATTAAATAATTGATAAAAAACTTAATAAAATCTCTACCGGTCAATGACATCCCTACTTCTTTCGCAAAATTGTATGACACTTCAAAGAGGTGTTAAATATTATATTACAATTAAACAACAATTAACCACTCTTTCCGCAGAAATTTAACCCTTCATGTTGATCTTAGATCTGTGTATTTATGATCGAAATCAATAAGGTAGGCAGCAAAATATGGTATTGTGGTAGGGCCTACCAATGTCATTATCAATCAAAGAAAAGGTTCTGATGACTATATTAAGTTCTGGTTTATAAGGCCTATATTGTTTGTCATCCTGTGTTGTGTAATGATGCTAAGCGTCTAGTACGTTTAAATCACCATCTGGTTACAAATCATCCGGGTTTAAAAGATAAATCATCTGAGTTTTTTTGGTGAAAAGAAAAATTCACTGATGAAAAAGAATGAAACTTGATTCAACTGTTAGTTTTCGTGTGGAGAGTCAAAAAGCCGTGGAAGCTTCAAAATCGCCTTGCTAATAGCAAAATACAAGAAACCACATACCACTGGTGAATACTTATTAAACCATGTTCATTAACTGTATGGAGTACCGTACTTTACTTGGTGAGGAGAGTTGCAATCAAGTTGAAAAAATACAAACTCTCAAGTGACACAATAAAACGTAGAATTAATGAAATGACTCAAGATCTAAAACATCAAGTTATGGAAAAACTAAAGTAAAAATCTTTTCTATATTTTCCTCTCTAATGTGATGAAACAACTAACATTTCAACAGCACTCTCAGTTGTTGTTCTACTGAAGATACATTTTTGATGGAAAAAGCTTAAGGAGGAAATATTATTTTCTCACAAACGATAACAAAGGCTTGTGATGTATTTTCCGCTTTGTCTAATTTTCTAGCAGCTAATAATCTTTCTTGGGAGAACGTTGTTGGAAAATTTATGGGGAACACGCTATGACAGGATGCAAAAAAAAACCTCTAACATCATTAGTTCTCACTGCATTATTCACAGGCAGGCTTTTAGCTTGCAATATGCTGCCTCTCAAAACTGATATTTGTTTAGCTATTAAGATAGTTACTTGTATTAAATCGAGTACTCTGAATACTAGAATTTTTAAGGGTTTATGCCAAAAACTAAACAGTGACTAAACTAACTTTTCTTTTTTAAGCTAAATATTGTTGGCTTTCAAAAGATTATACAATCTTAAGTCAGAAATTGTAATCTTCTTCCGTAGTTGTTCTAAAAAAGATCTCTACTTGCAGAATCTTATACTTGTCTATTTGTCAGAATTTTTTGAGACGATTAACTTTTTGAATATAAAACTTCAAAGCCATAAAAATATCTTAAAAACTCATAATGCCACTAGAGGCCTCTTAGAAAGTATCTTTGTGCTAACGCTGCCTTTAGGGTCGAGAGCCCAACTTCGCATTCTTCACATGGCTTAACGGTCTATTAGATGACACACAATTTTCTTATCAGATTTCATAAGTAAACTAAAATGTTTGATTTTTGAACATTTGGTTAATTTAGAAAGAGAATTAAGATATTATTATTCCTGATATTTCTATAGAGAGTTGGGAATTTCAGTTAACTCGAGATCCGTTAAAAATTGACGTGGACATCCTTCCTGCCAATTAACTTACTGTATTGTCTTCCATCACAGTAAACATTATAGCGTATAAGTTGGTAGCCCTTCTTTCTATAGGCCTAGTAAAAAAGAGTTTTTAGCTGATGCTATTTTAACAAGTAGTGGTACCTATTGTAAAAGATCACCCAAGTGGTAGTGTAGGCCTAAAACACTAAACTTATTGAAAATAATAGACTACAGACAGCCTACTGTGAAAACCCATCGTTTTAGGTAATACTACTAATAAAAGAAATGTTTTTTCATTGCTCTTATGCACAAGTTGGCGTAGTTTACTATTCAACCCTAGCCTAATATTTTTGCAGACAACGGTGTTTTTTACATTCTACTGTTGAATACAGGTAAACATACTGTGACTAAATACTATAGGTTAGAGAACCTTTGAGGTTTTTTTTATTATCCTTGCATTTCTGTTGCCATAGGTTAGCCTAGTATAATAGTAAACTTGCACCCACAAGTTACTTCAACACTTAAATTAGGTCGACTGCAGCATTAATTTAAGAATTAATTGTGATAAGCAAGCTGGTTTACTTGATCAGTTAGTTGTGCTATAATGGCCATTGGTCGATTAATACCTTTCAAATTGCTTCTACTCAAATTGTGGTTTTGATGAATTAGGCTAGTTTTCAAGATTTATTTTTCTTAGTCTAGATCGAGATTTCTAACCTATCTTTTTCACTATAGACTAGGCTAATACATTTTCAGAATCTATAAACATACCCTGAGGATCATCATCTGCAAGAGGAATGTTGTTCATATCTTCCTGTATTTTGGCCCCAGAAACTTCCATTGTAGTACTTTTATACTTTAATAGGTCTACTAAGTTGTTTATTTTCAGAAGCCAATATTATTATAAATTACTACAACTTACTGTTAACAGTTCGAAATAGGTTCAACTACTAACAGTAATTACCTACAACTTAGAAATAAATATAAAATTACTTTAAACATTATAAAAACTTTTACAATAAATTCTATTTGATGTCTACTAGGTACCACTGAATCTTTATTTTGTACAAATTTACAACTTTATTACACTAGTCAATTGCTCTTACTAAGCTAGGCCATCGCCATTTAGAAATTTAGATTCTGAATCATTCACTTCCTCAGACTTCAGTCCTCACTTCACTTCACAGCTGGTGAGTAAACTCTGATTCTCAAGATTTCAGCTTATCAGTTGTTTTAGGACTGGTTTAGTAACATTGCCAACTTAAAACATAAATGTTTATGATCGTTCAAAATAATGTTATTTATTTAGCAATATTAAACAACTTATTGAAAAATAAAATGAAAACTGATAAAAAAGAAAGCAAGGTATTGTTTAAATTAGTTTACAAAGAAAGAAATGTTACATCTTCAAAATATTTAAATAATAATAAATTCCGGATCACAGACACATTTTGTGTAACATTAAAGCAGGTTGGCTGCAGTGTTAGTATTTACTTAACATTTTGCTTTGTTTATTTCCTTTCCATTTAGAAATGGATAAAATTGTTAACTTTCTCTAAGAGATTTTTGTTAAATATTTAGTAACATGGCTGACTTCGATGCAATATATGAAGAAGAAGAGGATAATGCAGAGAATTTGGAAGAAAATTATGTAGCTTTGGTTCCCGATCCAGTTATTGTCAGAGGAGCAGGGAACATGACAGTGTAAGTAAAATTTTGAACAAATATTTTCCCCATTGTATCCCAACTAGATCCTGAAAGCTATAGGACTCTTTGAGGTTATACTGTTTCCCTCAAAATTTGCAGCAGTAAAACATTTTATTGTTAACATTGCAACACTTTACAAATTCAAACACACTTCATAGGCTATAGGCTATTACAAATTTATTATTATTGTTTTTTTTACATGTCTGTATTGTTGACATTGAATAAAACCCCAAAATCTAGCTTTTTAACAATACTATTATTTAACAACAGATGTACAAATAAACTGTTATTTTTGCATCAGGATAGCCTATAATTTAAGTCTTATAGTAACCTTCAAATATATACATATAAATTTAAGTAGGCCATATTAAATAATTTCCTAAAAAAAGAATAATTAGCCTCCCTGCTGATATTACAGACGACGAATTTTTTTTAAGAAATAGAGTGTATTATAAACATTGTAACACATACAACAACGGGATGTTATTTTATTCTTTTTCTTTTGTGTTTGATAGTTTTGTTATCTGTAAATACACAAATTTTAGGTTGAGTTGATGATAATTTCATTTTTTACTATTTGTAGGATATATAGGCCCTATAATATTAAATAATATGTATATTAATGGTTACCGGTACTTGATTAATACAATACGTTTGATAGACCACTAGAGAAATATTTTCTTTTTTATCTTCCTCACTACATATCTACAGTGTCCAGCCCCAAGCTATCTTCATAACTAGATGCCGTTAGTTAGTGGTGAAACTTGAAATCCAAGGCATTGCAGTCTACAGGCCTCCTGTATTAGTTACATAATTTATCGTGCGGTTTGACAGACAGCCTAGTATTGTTTACAGAATTTTTTTGTGGTTACGCAGACAAACTGTATTATTTAATGTAGGCCCTAACTTTACTTGAATCATTTTGTGTTTGTAACATGAAGTATACAGAACATGATTCAGACTCCGAACAGTGCTATTCAGATGATCAAATTGAAGAAAGGAAATTGAAGAAGTAAATATCGCCTATAAGAAGTTGTATGTCTATGAACACCAATGAAATGGAGACGCTTTAGATGATAATGGTGGTTTTTCTGAGATTCTGTGCAGAAGAGGGGAGGGACTTATTATTATGGACGACATACAAAATAAATTACTAAAAAATGTGGACCTATGGTTAGATGGGAAAAGAATCACCCAACCAACCAGTTTAGACAAGACAAGAAAATATCACACAATTACCTGGTTTAAAAATTTAAGTGTTTTAGGGAATAATAAAACAAAATTGTGGCCGGTGCAGGGCGCCCGGCAGATTTCAATCAACGAAATTGATGGTTATTAAAAGAATTTATATAGGTAATGCTTTACTATTACTTTGTCAGAAGCAAAACTTCCCATTTTCTAACAATTAATTAACATATAATTCAAGGCCCAGAAAAAGAAATACGAATGAGTAACTTATTTTAAAAGTCGTCATCTGATGAAGAACTAGTATCACTTGTTGACGGTTCATTACACACTGCTTGAGATTTATTTTCGTCGTTGTATAGCTGGACAATGAATTAACATGATTCGTGGCCCGGAAATCATTAATAATAATGAAAACTTATATTAAAAGTCGTCTGGATCAGTTTTATTCATCAGAGTACTGGTGTTGGAAACATACTGTTACTAAAGATTATAAATATCTTCAGGGTAAAAGGCTATTTTTTTTATTACTGTGCTTGCGTTTCTGTTATACATAGACAATAGTTAACAAACATTGTAAACATTTATAGGTTACAATATTAGTTATTGTCTTGAAGTAAAACAGAAAGCAATCTTAAAAAAATAGCTTGAAGTTCTAACTTATAGTCTTTAGTCACAATATGTTTCCAATTTGTAAACATATATAAGTTAGTATATTACTCAAAGCATAAACTGCGTTAACGTAAGACTACAGTTGTTGTACAAAAACAGTTTGTAACTACTAAACAACACCAAAATAACTTATTACAACCGCCTGCCTCTGACCTGCAATTTTAACAAACCTTTTCGTTGATCCCACTTTTACCTTCTCTTTTTTACCTTTCCGGCTTTTCAAACATGTTTATTTGTCGATTATAGCCATTAGCGATAACATACCTCAATATGGGAAGGTTTGCTTTATAAATAACATACTGTACTGGGACTAGAGACTATAAGTTAGAACTTCAGTTTGTGATTTTTTCATTTTTTTTTTTTTTTTTAATTTTTTTTTCGGGTCTTGAATCTTGAATCATGTCAATTCATTGTTAGAATACATAAATACGAAACATATCTCAATATGAGAAAATTTGCTTCTGACAAAGTAATAGGCCTGCCTAGTAAACAAAAACCAATTTATAATTTAAAAAACCAATAAGTAAATGTGGAGTGTAATAAATAAAAACATAGAGTTTCGTTAATAAAATAAATATGTTTTTCTTATAACAATAATAAAAAAATATATATAATATAAATAGCCTACCGGACAAATAAGTGTTTTTAAGATATATACTTTTTTATAATGCAGTTACAGAATTTTATTTCTTGTAGCTTCTGTGATTTCTGTTAATAGCCGTTTATTTCATTAAATATGTCTTTAGTATTAGACTATATTTACGTGGCTTACATTTTAAAATTAATTTATTGTGATTTTTGTTAGTCTTCTATATCTATACTATTATATAAAAATCTAATGGTGTCTGTCTGTGTGTGTGTGTGTGTATGTGTGTGTGTATGTATGTTACTCAATCACGTAAAAACTACTGGATTTATTGAGCTGAAATTTTTCATGGATATTTTTAGGTTCCCAGATTAAAAAATGAGCATATTTTTATTTAGAAATTCCATCAGGGTACCGCCAAACTGGCTTTGAAAACTTCTTTAACCTTCAATTTTATCTATAAAAATATCAGCTGTTTGTATAAAAAGTTTAGCAACATGTCGTTTGTTTCGGTTCCAACGGGGTTGGCGTGCAGAGCACGGGTACAGCAGCTAGTATCTTTTAAATGTTAATTGTTTTTACACTTTTTGTACCTATTTGACTTTTCTTATACAAATTAATGTGAAATTTGTTCAACATTGTAGCTAAAACTAGATTTGTTGTTAAAAAAATTTATGATTTCTTAAATACTTCTACAAATAATAAAATACCATTCTCTTATTACTTAAAACTAAATATAATTTCTATAAAATATTAGGCTATTCACTTTTTTCTTAGTAGGAGATAAGTAAAAAAAAGATAAATTTTGGTCAAGTGACAGAAGGCTGGATAACTTAAGACTCCAAAAAATATAATCAACAAACACTTCTTTGATTTAGAAGATTCAATTTTAAAATTGTGTAGATTGCACATTTTATTTATGTATTTTAATTTTCAGGTTTGGTCTCAGTAATCGCTTTGAATCAGAATTCCCAAATGGATTAGTATCTCGTGTCGCTCCAGAAGAATTTAAAGCAACGGTATGTCGTGTAAACAGTGTCCTGAAGAAAACTCTTCCTGTGAATGTAAAGTGGTTGTTCTGTGGCTGCGTTTGTTGCTGTTGTACCCTCGGATGTTCGCTTTGGCCTGTTATATGTCTTAGTAAAAGGGTAAGATTAACTGTTAATAAAACTCATAGGCTGGCATCTCGGTCATTCCTTAAGGTAGCCTTTAAGTAACAAGACCTTAAGAATAGGTTTCAATTCATAGACGTTTATTTAAGTCTGTCCTAAATTGAATTTAACTCAAGGACTAAGATATTTGTACCAATTTAATTGTAACACCTGTCCCACTAGTTTATTTACATTAAAAATACATTTCAATAACCTCCAAACAGATACAAGTGAATCAAATGTTAGGCCTATGTCTTTTGTAGAAATATTGTAAAACTATAGAAAAGTTTATCGTCTATTAAACATTTTGTGTTTTTTAGTGAAAACAAAATGACAGTCCTTGATAACAACTGTATACTTTATAAGCAGTAAAGTATATATTTCTGACAACTAATAATAATTACGGCTGATTTGTTTATTCTGATGCCTACATGATTATAAAGTGTACAATTGGTATCATGGACTGTCATTTTGTTTTCATGAAAATACCACTACACAATTTATTGTATGTTAAATTTGTGTATATTTTTTAATGGCTACTTAAAACTTTGTGAGATACTCAACTATTACTTCATCAACCATACACAAGTCCACTGTACAATGTTTTGTTACTGTTGAGATAAATAATAATAAAACTATGCCAAATCACTTATTTTAAACCATGTGAGTAAACATGGTCAGTGGTCAGTTGAACACTGTGCATTTGCAGTAAAAATTTTATTTAAATTCAGTGATTAAGCAATAGCGATCCAACAAAATTAGAAGTCACTTTAATGTTGCAAGACATGAAAAATAGTTGTTGATTTTAAGAAAATAAAACATTGGGTGTGAAATTTTAAGCTTTGCGTTTCTGTAGGAAAAAATCTTTGTTGGCACAACATAATAGATTGAACTCTGGCTGTTGACATTATATTATTTCTGTTTCTTATTTTAACTCCCCGCTCTCCATTAGTCCAATGTTTAAAAACTGCGAATGTAAAGCAACGAAAATGGTTTTTCTTTCATTAAAGATGACAATGGTCCTACAGTTGCAGTAAGTTCTGAATGCTCTGTTAATACGATACTGGAATGTTTATTTCCAAAACTGTGTTATCAGAGACTGTGTTATTTTGTTTCAACAGAATAGAGCTACAACCTTATCTTGCACAGCATTCAGTGTACCTACTTGATTTCAAGATTTGGAGATGTAGTCTGGCCTATTGGTCATCTGACCCAAGAAATAGTTATTTTTCAAGAACTCTTAAAGGCTTGAGTTTTTAAATTCCTAATTTGGTTAGTTGCAAGTGCGATTAACGAAGAAATCAAAGCAGTACCTCAGGATATGGTACATATAACTTAAAGTTGCAGGTACAAGAATTTTACCATGTCAAAGGGCATTATTTAAGGGGTGGTTTTCATTTTCTATTTTAAATCCATGCATTAACTCTATGCCAATCAGTATTTGTCAGTCATACAAAACCTCTGGATAAACTGCACATGCTACGACCTTCAAAAACTCAACTCTACTGTGCAAGCTGCGGTTAACGCTATCCTCACCACCCTACAATCCATTATAACACCAGTTGTAGCTAAGAGTATGCAATACTTTCACGACCTCATGTGATGTACCCTCATTTTAGGATTTAATTCATAACTGATAATAAACTTTTTATTAGTTACTATTCGTTCAAAACACATAGGTCATAATTCTATACCTGCCAACTTTTACAGTTTATCGATAAGATTTATGAAATCCGTTGATGTTTTACGGTCTTACGGATACTCGTTATTTTTACGGTTATTTTTGGTTAAAAAGATATTTAATTTATTTTACATTTAAAAAAAACAAATGTTCTTTATCTTATTTGTTACATTTACTCAATTTAAGTTAGGCCTACTATCAATATTATTAAAACTTTTTATTTGGCTTATAACGTCTTCTGCATATTAGAAGCACGGAATCTGTGAGAAATGACACGAAAAGATACCATCTCTTTTTTTAATCCGCTTGCACGAAGAGCAGTGATGTGCCATAGATACACAGTATGCATTACATTAGCGATGGCTTCGGTTTTTCCGGTTTTTTTCACAATCGGTTTAACTAGCGGTTATAATTGCTCCAAAAATCCGGTTTTTGAAATAACCGTTTTTTTTTTAGAAGAAAACAACAACGTTTATTCAAAAAAAATTATATTTATAAAAAATTTAAAAATAAACATTTATTTTTACTGCAAGGCTTAAAACAACCACACAATTCAACGATTAGACACAAATTTGTACCGATACGTGTACAAAAATAAAAATAATACATTTGAACCTTTTGCACTCTGGTAGGATTTTTAATAAAAGTCCTCTGGACTCGAATGGCCAGTAAGTTAGTACTGTCCACAGCCATTTCTTTATCAAGTCTAAATTGTTTTTGCAAGTTATATTCCTCACAGCTCGGATGTCCAGCAGTAGTGGACAAGGTAAAATCCCTCGAATGGCCAGTAGGACTGGCCACACAAATGATCTGCATTTATTTTTAGTAGTTTTATTTTGTCTGGATTGAGCTGAAATCTAGAGTCCAAATCTTAAAGTAATTAATTCCCGCTTTTTTTTCTGGTCAGTGTTAGTGTTGTATCTAAACGTAACAATATTCGTTACATTATAACCTTACCAGCAGTTTAGTTTTACGTTGCGGTGGTCTAGCCTAGTGTTCTTTAAAATTTTGAAGTAATTTAATAGAGGAAAAAAGTTAATTAGTTTATTATTGCTTTTTGTTTAAGTGTGTTTTGTTAACAAGTACTTGATTTAGTTTTATTTTAAATTACCAAAAATGTTGTTAGATAAGATGTATACAATGGTTTATTTTTTCATTAAAATATAATATAACTTTATATTTACAGCTAAAGCAAAAACTCACCAATTAACAATGTAATATATTATCTACTTTTTTGTATGGAAAAATAAAAGAGTTACTAAAAGTCCATGATATTGTTAAACAATAAATAAATAAACCATCCTGAGCTTCATATGGGACTATACTTCAAAAATGTTCATTTAGTAAACAAAATTAAAACGTAATTGTAATTAAAAAATTAATAAAAGTACAGTATATTATTTACCTTATTATGCAATTACAAAGTTTTTAAAAAAGTACTTGTTTTTGTTTTATTTTAAATTACCAAAAAATATTGTTAGATAAGTTGTACACAATGGTTTATTTTATTCATTAAAATATATTATAACATATATTTACAGCTAAAACCAAAACTCACCAATAACAAATAACAATATAGTGTATCTACTTTTATTGTAAGGCAAATTTTTTTTTTTTATATTGTATGGCAAAATAAAAGAGTTACTAAAAGCCCATGATTTTATTAAACAAAAATAAATACCTACTAACAACATTTCAGATTGTGGTGAAAAATAAATTCAGAGCTGTTGACGAATCACGGTGAAGATAGTCAACAAAATAGTTAACACAACAAGAAACTTACTAAAAAAAAACTTATTTAAAATCCCTGCCAAAATCTTTTTCACAGGTTTTTGGTGAAATCTTATATCATTATACAGATTCTGTTTTTTCAAACAACGGAATAGTAGGACAATAATAACCAATCTGTTAATACACTAAACCTCGTTTATCCAAAAATCGTATATCCAAAAATTCGGTTTATCCGGACAAAATTTTGAAATTTTTTTTAATACCGTACTGTAAATATTTGTTATGCAGTAATTGAGCTCGTCACCACAACTCCCCTTGATTTACCGTCATAATTATAATGTATTGTTTTGTAAGAAATACAACATGATGCAATAAATGTACAGTAATAACAACAACTAACATTGTAATTTAGGCGTAATAATGGCAAAAAACGCCAAAATCGGTTTATCAGAAATTTTGTTTACCCGGAAATGGTCTGGTCCCATCAATTTCGGATAAACGAGGTTTCAGTTTAATGTTAAAGCAGTTGGAGAAACCCTGAAAACCATTTACAGCTATTATTTTGAATAATGTTAATAAAAACCAAAATAATGATAATTTTACTACATTTAGTTTTATAATATTTGAATTGTGCTGCAAACTACATCAATGGTTCTAATATGTTATAGACACAACATTCTTTAGATAAATTGCTCGAATGGGAAAACAGTCACCTGTACCACAAATTAGGATTACACTGGAGGCTTGCTAAACAACGATGTGATTCCTCTTCTATGATGGAATATGTAAGTAGCCATATGTGTTAATTGTGTTGTTTGTATATATGTTTGTGATTCAAACTATTTGTAGTTTCTTTAGTGAAATTTCAATAAAGACTGTCCTTTTCCAACAACAATTATCTTAAAATTATATATTTGCATTTTCTCATTCCTAGCCTGTGAATGCAAACATAGTGTAGTGATGAAGTTAGAATCTACAGTAAAGACCACGAAAGAATACCGTTAAGGGACGGGCTTGTGTACACCGAGACCTTGAACGCTCCAATCGCCTTAGTGCGACGTTGTCACGTTCTTCCCACGCTTCTAAACTGAACGCGGCTGACTCAACACATTTATAATTCTTTAAACTGAGCGCTCAAGCCTCGAGCGGTAAATAACAGGAGTGTTCGAGACTAGTAGATATGGCAACGCTTTGCGCCCATCCTATTGGCCACCATACATCGGTATTCTTTAGTGGTCTTTAATATAGTGATAAGACTATATAGATCCCACCAAATTTGTATAGGTCCCACCATTTACAGTGCTATTGTAACAAACTCCTTGCTGCCAGTCCGGCTCACCTGTGTCCGGCTTCTCCAGCGATGGCGTTTTCGTTTGTTGGGTGAGCCTACGGGCCTTGTCAGGATGGTTGGTGGTGAGAAGTTCTTTAAAGAAAGCGGTAAACGGGTAGTTGATTTAACATCGTTTATTAAATCAACTCTCTGCTGGTCCCATACTAAACTAAACTAACACTACACACATAAGGCAAAGGTAAGAATAATGCTCCCATTCATGCGTCTACTCACAAATGCGGTCACTCCAGACTAGCTCATGCTTCCAGCTAGCTTCCCCCACCTTTATTCTAAATCTCAGACTCAGCGTTTCATTAGCCAGCATCTCTGTCTAAACTTATTCTATTACTTTACCTTTGTTATTATTATATTTATTAAATATTATTTATTTATTACAAGGAGGAGGGTACCCACCAAATCACCCCCTCACTTTACCAGATTTGGTCTCTTCGACTCCTTTCCTATCATCCATCAACTTACGTCTCCTGATGGTTACCCACCAGAACTTGCTCTTCGTTCGTTATTCTTTGAAGAACCTATGCACCACCAAACCATCCTGTCAACGCCCGTATGCTTGCAAGAAAGCAGAAAGGCACACCCGACAAGGGAAGACGCCATCGTTGGAGGAGCCGGACAAGCAACAAGGGAACCGTCACACTATAGAAGGTAAATATAAAAACAGAATTATTTGATTGGATTCAACATTTTGTTGTGAACTTATATAAACAAATTTTTGATATATTATTCACAATTTATAAAACCATTAAATCAAGTAAAAACTTAGTTTGTATCTGTTTTTCAAAAAGGTGTGATATCACTATTTTACTGAGTAAAAGCAATTAAGGAGAAATTAAATGAATACAAAAGAAGTTGGAGGCTGGGTTATAATAGCTTTAGCTTTTCTAACTATTTCAAAAATCATGTGATGAGGCTTTTAAACTAATATTAATTTTGAAATGCTCTTTGTCAATGACCAAAGTAGGAAGACGAGTACTATGCATTGGCATTAATTAAATGCACTATAATGTTTGAGACTAAGAGATGTTTTGTAAAAATTTATTTTCAGTAATGTGTATTATAACATTTTTACTATAGCAAGAGGATGATGTATCTGGTCCTGGTGTAATAATAAAAGAATAGTGAAAATATTTAGAGTAAAAGTAAACAAAGACTAATCCTCATTAAGTTATCCTCAAAATTAGACTCCAACAAATTAGCAATCATTTAAAAAATTTTATCACTTTTGGCGTTTTCGAATAACTCAAACAAATTATCATTGAACACTTACAAATTACAATAATTGTTATTAAATTAATTAAACTCACTGTGTCAAGATTGAATATAAAAACTATTGTGTTTAACCTATGGAAGTAACTCTATTCTTATTAAAAAAAAAAAAAAAAAAAAAAAAAAAACATAAATGTAATAAATAGTAAGGTAGAATTAAAAGAATTGTATTTTTATTAAATCGACTAAATAAAAATGAGTGTAACGGTAAGATAATGATTCAAGTGAAATGGAACCAATGTTATGATAAATTTGAAGTTAGTTAAACGACAAGAGCGTCGGCCATTTTAGTCATGTGACCTGATCTTTTACGAAAGTACACGAGTGTTATGGTATAAGTGCATAAACTTTGAATTCAAAATAAAATGATAAATAAACATTTCTGACAGCAAATATTTAGTCAAATAAATTCAAAATCACAATTACTACGATAGTATCAGCAATTATTGTTTAAAAACTTATTAGAAAATTCAAAATATAAACTTACCGAGCATCTCAGCCAAGTTACTGAGGATTTGAGCCTTTGCGGATGATACAGAACTTCTGTATAAAGCTAATTCAATAGATGCGCTTCTCAGCCAAATTACTGAGGACATTTACGACTTTTGTTTCAAAAAATAAGATGGTGTTAAGTGAAGCTAAAACTAATTACCTTTTTTCATTTTAAAAAGAACAAAGAATGTGTGTCAGAAAATGTAATATACCATTACATTATATGCACAAGTAAAAATTTAGATTGGTGATAATGTCCGAAGATTAGTCAAGTAAATAATGTTAGGTACTTGGGAATAAAACTTATTGAAAGAATTAAATAGAATTACTACATAAACAAACTGTAACTTGAATTAATTTCAATTATTCGTCAAATATATTTTCTTAGATCCTTGTGCCCACCATAAAAACTATTGACACAAATTTATTTTGCTCCAATGCAATCGGTATTGCAGTATGGTTTAATTTGTTGTTTATCATTATATCATAAACAACAACAAATCTTAGAAAATTCACTAATAAAAGAAAATCCTGTACTTCAATCGGCTAAAGTTATCAAAACGAACACCTGTACTAATTAAACAAATAAAAGAGCACTGTGGCGTCAAAATCACACTGATTTAAATCAAAAAAGTAGTGTTTAGTAGTGTTAAAACCCTCTGAGGATGATGATGACCATGTCATCGAAATGTACATAAGGGTAACGTATTAAACATAACTTACAATTTAGTTGTTTAGTTGTTATTCTTTTTGTTCCTTGTTTTGTGGTTCGGGTTTTTATTTAAATCAGTGTGACCTGTACTAATTCACAACACAACGATAATAACTAATTACCATATCAGAAAATAAAGTACACGTAATTTATCTATTACTATTAATTATATAACTTTATTGAAAATCCAAGTAAATTGAAGATGTATGTACAATAATCCATATAGATAACATATCCAAAATAGATAACTTTCAGTCTGTAAGTTGGCCATTAGCATGATAAAATATACGAGTCAGAAGAAATACTAGTTGCTTGACATAAAAAGTCAAAGTAAGCAAAATTAAACACCCAAATACATAGCATGTATTTTAAGATTAAGAAAAGTATTTATGAAATAATCCATAGTCATTAATTTACAATAAATTGTTATTATTAGAAATATTATCGTAAAATATAGCATAGTTTATGACACCATCAGTACAAACACCATTCAATTATAAAGGAAATATTTATGTCCGGTCAAAATACAAAATATTTAGCGTCAAACGCAAAAGCAAATTTACTTGTCAAATTATTCAAATTTAGTAAACACTGCCATATTGCCAAGGAATTTCATTCATAAATATGCAATGATCCAATGGAATGTGTGACGTCAGTGATTCACGTGAGCGACGAAAGCCAATCAGAGACAAGCTTGTACCCAAGATGCAATGGCAGCCGGATTCGAAATAAAACCGCTAGAAATTGAACGAAGAAGGACGCCAGTAAAGCAGGCCATAAACGTGCCGATTTGTATGATAGATTTGTATGTGTAAACATTTCGCTGTACACCAAACGATAGGACTTGTGCTACAACTTGTTTAAATGGACAATTTTATACCAACAAAAATGAGTGTGTAGGGGCATTACACGGTGTAGAATTGCAGCGACAACTCTGTCAACATGTAATGCCTCCAGACATTCGTTCACAGGTAACGAACAATTAGTAACAACTTGCTAGTTTCCTCTATTTGCGCATACATATCCTAGTGTTTAGGGCTGTTACTTTTGTCCACACAAAACTGAAAGCGCGAATGTTGGCTCATACAAATATCAGCCCTAAACTATTACAAACATACCTAAAATAGTGTTGTGCCAACCATTCATCATGTCACATCCAAAAGTTATTGCTGCCGTAGTAGAATATATAATTAAAATCAGAAAAATAAGCGTAGAAACAAATTAGCGCTGGTCCGGCGGGTCGTACACGTCGTCTGCAGAAATTCAACTGCGCTTTGAATCGAGAACTTTCTTCAGCTCTCTTCTGAATGCTGATCTTACTGAATACATTTTTTTTATTGCAAGATCTCTATTCGCGTCAGCTTCAACCTCCTTTAATCTTTGAACTAAGATTGCGCATGCCTCATTAAATTTCTATTACCGGTACGAACTTGACTTGAATTTCTATATTTCGACTTGACTGTTCACAGACAGGGGTGTGTCTTATAGAGTTCTATAAATTCTTGTAAAAATGTTTTAGAGTAATTTCGCATATCACACATGTTAGTAGAATAATGAAAAGAATAGTATGACACTAAAAATAAATGTAAATTTCTAAAAAAACGACAAATGTAAGTCAAAAGTACTAGAGTTTTAGTATCAGTTGGAAGAAGAAAACGAACACAACTAGCCACGGATGCAACGCAGTAGGTTACGTTCACACAAAACCAAGTAAAATCAAACCCCTGTTGATTCACAGCGACATGCTTGTGCATGCAAGTTTGCCATACAGATATTGCGCCTAAACATAGAAAACTGTTTGTGCAGACAAATTGGAGCCAACATATTTCATGCGTGTAGTGGTGACACATGTTGTTTCATGCAAAACGCCGGATATAAGTTTGTACAAACAATTCAGAGTACTCTAACTTGTTGGCCGACTTGTATGTGCAAACAAGTCTGTCGAGCATCTCCTATAGTGTAGTTCCGATTAATGTTGGTGCCGACATCTTACAGGAAGTAATTGTTTCCAACATATTTGAGTGTTTAGGAACGAAATCTATTTTGTTGGTGGATACATGTGTGTCATACATATCTCCACGTGTAGGGCAGCCTTAAGAGTCCAGAAGTATGCGTCGGAATGTGCAGAGCAATTTCAGTGAAAGTAACACCGTGAAAATACTAAATTATATAAGTGATTTTAAAAGTGAAACTAATGCTATTAAGCAGATAAACAGTGAAATGTTCTGATAAGTATTAGATATAGACTCAAACTATTATAAACAATCCACAAACTTAATAAATAATTTGCAATTTTACCTCACCTAAAAAGGACGCTAACTGATAATTCGAAATATTTCTATTTACCACTTCAATATTGCGAACTTATTATGCATTAGTAATTATAGCCACACGAGTGCCTCTATCCCGAGATTCTTAATAATAATTTATTATCAAAATACAATAACCATTAAGAGAAATAGACTTCTTATATTTTTTTATTAACTTGTGCTAAATGAATTGAGCTAGATCGGAGATCAAATATTAATTTGTTACAATGACTTAAAGAAAATAAAGCCCAACCATTGTGTTAGTTTACAACCATTAATTATTTATATTTATTAATGAATAAAGCCTAATTATTGTTCTAATCAAATTGATCTGGGTTTAATTATATTACCTTGAGAGATATTGGATAATTTTAAAATATAAATAGAAGTGCATGCATTATTATAATACATTAAAAGCTTTGAATTTTGCTTCGTAATAATACAAAATATGTTTTTTTAGAACCTACACTTATAAAACAAAAGAAACATTTGATTTCATTATGGTATTTAAATACACAAGGTAATTTCCTTACAAGGAGGCAAACACAAATCATTATTTTTTCATTTTCTACATTTTGTAGTGACTCATTAGTTACAGTATTTAAAATGTCTTTATAAAATTTAAGTTCGGGCACTTTATCCCAAGTATTTCCAAAGTGAGTTTCTAAGAGTTGTTTCACATCATTTATCTTCTCTGATTTTACAGTTTCCAGTTGGAATAACTTCAGGATTCACATATGATAGCTTCTTTCCATGTTTTAGTATAGATTTATTTATTCCAATATTCTGATCGATAAATTTGCTCTCCTCTTATTAAATACCGTCTTGTTAACTTGGTTGTGGGTTATAATGAACCATTTAGAAATATTAAATTTAAAGTGCCAGTTAGCAGGGTTTTTTTAAACACTTTACAGTTGACTCACGCCAATCAAATACGCAAAATCCTAGGTTGTAAAAATATTGATCAAAGTACAAAATTTTTCAAATATGTCATAATATAATAAAACAATATAAACAACAGAGAAATTAATGAAGAAAGCTTACAGGAAGTGGCAGACGACTAACAGTCACGTGGCTCCAATCCTGGAGCTCACGTGGTTCTAATCCTGGCGCTCTGATTGGCCGTTGGCAAATGTCGGTTGCTGCACTTCACCGACCTACACTTGTATAGTTTTTGGTTTCTAAAGTTGGATTTTAAACAAGAATAACGTTTAAAATGTAGGTGTTTGCTTCTTAATATCACTTATCGGGTTTTGCTTTTAGACGCCTCAAATAATTATCACAGAAGACGAAATTGTGGAAACAGGAAAATAGTATTTCAGTTGTTAAAAACTAAATTAACAGCAGTAAAAAATTTATTTTTGTATAGAGCGGAGAAAATATTTAACATATTACCAGTAGACGTACAAAAGAGAAACAATTTAACCCAGTTTTCAAAATCCGTGAAATTATGGCTGCATTTAGTGGACTAGTTTTGAAGTATTGAACTAGTTTTGAGGTGAGACATTGAACTAGTTTGTGGACCCGTTGATGTTCTGGAATGTATGTCGTACATGTGGGTAGATTAGGTCTTGTGTATAAGTGTGTGTTAGTGTGAATTTGTGTTCTTTATCCATTCTTGAAGTTAGTGTTATTGTTGAGGCGTCCATTGCACTTGTATATATTTTTGAATGGTAATGGCACAGTGGCTGATCCTTTCTTTCTTTTTCCTTAAATTTGGAGATTTAAAATGATGACATTAAAACCTACTCAGGCACATGTGCCTAAGGATTACTTATTCTTAACATGATAGCTTGCATTTGAATGTAAAGAAAATCTTTGTTTTGTTATTTCGATATCTAGTGTATGTGTTGTTTTTATTGTAATCTATTATCAGTTATATTGTATCTTGATTGTGAAGAAATAAATATTACTATTATTATTATTACTTCAGCAAAAGGAAAAACTAGATAGAACAGAAAATGCTGTTAAGGCAATGGTTCTAATTGTTTGAATTTCCCGGCATCCTTTGGATCACTCCTACAGATAATTCTTTAGCATCAAGAGGTACATTAGTTTTATTGTGAAAGTTTAAAAAGTAATAATTCAAGATATCACCAAGAAAAACATTCTAAATATTATTAAAGGAAGATTAGATCCAGAAACAAAATGTTTGGTATAAAAAACTAACTAATCAAAAATGTAATTCAAATCCATGTACAAATAATTACTAATTTTCCTTGTGAACCCCTCTAATTTTTTAAATTGAATAAACTCTTTTTAAAACTGTGAACTTTGAAATTAATATTGATTAGAACTACTAAATTACATTACTTGACCTTTATTTGGACTTTAGTATTAAGATTTTTATCCTAGATAATATTTATTTGATACTAATTAAGCCTAAACATTTTATTTTTGCATACTATTTTACCAGAATCAAATATCCTGAGAGAGAGAGAGAATATAGTTAATTGTGCTCAAATTTAAAAGACCAAGTTGTATTTTAAAATATTCTATCTATGTCATTATGTTAAAGAAATAAATAAAATTATAAAAGAATTCAGTATATTTTATTACTATACTCAAATAAATGAGTATATTTATAAATTAGATCAAATTTAGTTGAAACTTTTTAATTCAAGAAACATTCTAGAGTTGTTTGTTACAAGCGTGGCTGCACAATTAAAATTGTTAATACAATATGTTTGCTGTCAATTTGGTTTCACAAACTAGAAGTAATGATAAAATTATTATAATATATTCATTATATTAAGCTGCCCCATGTTTAAATTGGTGGGCAGGCCTCATATATATATTTGTAGGATTGAACTAAATATTTTGTTGAGTTTACATTAAAATTAAGTTCAAGTACCTTCAGCCAATAGCTTAATTGTATACTATTGTTTAATTTCTTTGTATTGTTGCAAGTTTAATGTAGTATTTTATGTGTCTAAAGTTTCACTTAATATTTAGATCCGTACAATGATTGTGGATATTTAAACATAAAATATCATTTTAATTTCAGGTTTTACTGATCGAATTCATTCCTAAGATCCCTATCTACAGACCTGATTAGTGAAAAGGAATAAGAACAATCTCTGATGAAGACTGTGTGAACTGTTTAAGAACGCACTATGTGCTGTGTACTTACTTTAATTTGCTTCATGTGTTGCTAACAGATGTTTTATTTATAGCATGCAAGTGATTCAACAACTTATACCTTTTCTATCTTCTACTATGTTTACTTGTTTTATGTAGATAATTCACTTGTTTTTTAAATCGGCAATAGCCTAGAGTACATAATATATGTACAATTATTGAAAAGATAACTATATAGAATAGTGAGGTGCCTATTGTAGATGGAGCAAAAGCTTCATTCGAAAGTTTTATTCAGTATAGAATCGAAACAAATATGTAAATAGTAATTTTTATAATTAGACTTAAAAGAATTTACTCATTAAAATCTTGCGTATTGACTTAGTTTAATGTTTTAGAATCATCGATTGTTATAGGTTTATTATTGTTTTGATAATGCTTAAAGATGTTACTACTTTTTTCAAAAAAAATTTGTTTATGTTTGTACCCTTTGATAAATTAATGTATTTTATTTCTAATTACGATTATGATAACTAAAAAATAAAATTAGTCTGTTAAATATTCTTGTAAATTTTTTTAACTTTTTCCTATTATTTTTCCCTTTAATTATAATATTTCGAGGGTTTTGTTATATTATATAACTACATTTTAACAATGCTTGCAAATAATTACTGTACGCTTACACTTATTTTTTATACTACAGAAATGTTATTAGGAGTAGAATCATAATATTTAAATTACCTTGAAAAACTATTACCAGCTGAATCTATATCTATACTAATATTATTTATTATTATTATAATATTATAAAGAGGTAAAGTTTGTTTTTTTGTATGCAGGGGGCACGAATAAACCGATTGAAAAAATAGTTTTACTAATAAAAAGCTACACTATCCCTGAGTAACATGGGCTATAATTCATTTCGATAAAAACCTTTTTTTATTTCAATATTTGTAAATTTAGTCGGAAAAAATTCTTAGGTTAGGCTAGAATGATAAACCAACACAT
>JAGFPH010000094.1:570670-609378 GCA_018207615.1 Philaenus spumarius
TATTTGTTATACCAATTTTTTATAGCTGTTGTACCCGTCTTCGGTCAGGTAAATGAGGAAAACTTATTACAGCTGTCGTACCCAGCATCGTTCATGTAAATAAATAAAAAATTGCATAGATGTCGTAAAAGACTTAGTTGAGGAAAGTAAGTGAAACTTAGGCACCGTCGCATCTCCGCAATTATTTTAATCCCATTACAACATTAATACATTGTTTAAAAATACTTCCTATAACTCGAAAATACAGTTAACTATATGAAGCTAAAATGTTTTCACTTCTGATGACAGTCCCACGACTGCTTGTTTTTTTTTTAATTAGTAACTTATAGTAAGTTTGTAAGTTAATAGTAATATGTCAACATTTAGAGAAAAAGTTTTGAAAATATCTAATTCAAAAGACAACAAACGGGGGAAAATAAGGTCAATGTAATAATAAGGTATTCAAATAAAATTACCTAAGATGACTGATAGCAGAATTCTAGTCTACAGACAGACAAACAAAAAATTTTGCGATGTAAAAGGTAACAAATGGTGAAAGATAAGAACAATGCTATAAATGAGGTATGCAGGGTTTACAGACAGACAAACAAGAAACAGCGTCAAATTGTGCTAATGTATTGTGATAGTATAGTCAGATCTTCTTTTTCTTCTTCTGTGGGCGGTCCAGAACCTTATTCACATCAGCCTCTAGGGCTTATTGCGCTCCCACGTAAGGATGTTTATCCCTCAGTTACCCTTGTCAAAATCCATAAGCCCATTGAACTTAAGAATCCTTTTAACAAGGTCAATATAGTCAGATGATAACATTATAGTTTATAAACTTAGTTTAAATAAAATATCAAACATTCCTTAAAACATAAATAATTTACAACAAAACAAGTACAAACATGAAAACTACTTTTTTTGTCAAATGCGGAGACTAACTTAGCTGTACCATGTTTACATGTTCGTATACCCTTGCTATTCGGCCATCCATAGCCCAAATGTTTTCTAGTCCAAAAGTTCTACAGCCTTTTTGTATACAGACAGACGTCGAACAGTCAAGTCTTCACCCACAGTGATCCCGGTACCCTTTAAAAATGTTTTACTTACAAAAAATTGTCCGTGATCTCTGTATCTAAAAAATTTCATTATAATGGCTCTAGGCTTCACTTTACCATCAGTATCGAGGTCCGATGTCCGATCTATTCTGTGTGATCTATCGATGGCAGAAATAGGCAGTTCCACATTTAATTTTTCCTTGAATAAGTTCAACACTAGTTCATCGGTGTCACCATCCTCTATAATACCAAATGTCCCTAAATTATTTCTTCTCTAAGACATCATGTCGGTTTAAGTAGTTAATTTTCCGATTTTTGTGTTTTAGACACAAACTTATAATTTCATGTTTTAAGGCTTTAAAAGTAACTATACAGTTATTATCAGACTTATTCTTTGTTTCACATATCTAAGGTTACTGCCATGTGTGTGTTTTATTTCTAATTATGTAATGATAATTTTTTTATTTACATAATGTTACAACTGAGCTTGGCTCATTTAGCAACTTCTAATCTATTTATTTTCACAGTGTGATGGGTAACAGCCCAATGGATGTTCCCATATAATGATTAAATAACTTTAAAAAATCAAGTCAGCTGGCTTGGTCCTCTTGAGTCTACGAAGCGGACTGGGTACATCCAACTCCTCAGGATCTCTGTGTTCGGGTGTCCCCGAAGGCGTTGATGGTGTCATCTTGCATGCTTCTTAATTTCTTCGTCAACCGTGTTGACCTTCAAGTCTCTGTGTAGATCTGAGTTTCTGATAAACCATGGTGCATTCACTATGCCCCTAAGTACTTTGTTTTGAAAGACTTGGATGATGCTTCTGTTTGAAGGTTTTGCACAACCCCACAACTGGATGCCATATTCCCATATTGGCTTCAATATCTGCTTATACAGGGGAACTTTATTGTAAGTGCTCAACTCCGAGCGTCTTCCAATTAGCCAGTGCATTTTCCCATATTTAATGTTTAGCTCCTTCATTTTCATTTTGATGTACTCCTTCCAGCGCAATTTAGAGTCTAGCGTTAGACCCAGATATTTAGCAGTATTGCTGTAAGGAACAGGTTTTTCATTTAATTCCACAGGGAGATGTTGTTTTTTTGTATTAGTGAAGTTGATGTGCACAGACTTGGCTTCGTTTAGTTTGACCCTCCACTTTTTCGTCCATTGACTCACTTCATTCAAAGCTCTTTGCAAACCGGTTGTTTACTCATTAACAGAATTTCCTACTGCCACAATTGCGGTATCATCCGCAAATGTTGCAATGTCCACTCCCACGGGCTCAGGCATATCTCTAGTGTAGAGCAGGTAAAGAACCGGGTCCAGAACACTGCCCTGCGGGACACCAGCACTAATTGGTTTCAATTCTGAGTGCTCACCCTCATACTTCACCCTGAAGTATCGTTCGGTGATATATGAGGTAAGAATTTCATATAGTTGCTTTGGAAGATCTCTGTGCATCTTGTAACACAGCCCCTGATGCCAAACTTTATCAAATGCCTGGGACACATCTAGAAATACACTGGAGCATATCTTCCTTTTCTCAAGTGCATCTTCTATAACATTTGTAATCCTATGCACCTGCTGAACGGTAGAATGTTTCTCTCGGAATCCAAACTGGTGTGTAGGTATCAAGTTTCTTTCCTCTATTATTAACTTAAGACGCTTGAGTAACAGTCTTTCAAATAGCTTTGCCGTCGTTGGCAGAAGTGAAATTGGCCTATAAGATGACTTTTCATGTAAGGGTTTACCAGCTTTAGAAATCATTATCACTTCAGCAACCTTCCATTGTCTTGGAACATACCCCATTCTGAAGCAGGCATTTATTATGCAGAGCAATTTTTTGAGTCCTTTTTTAGGCAGTTCTTTTAGTACCTGTCCTGTGATAAGATCGTAGCCAGGTGCTTTATTAATGAGGTTTGAGGTTGTTCTTAATTCAGTTTTTAATTCTTGTAGCGTAACTGGTTGGATTTCCCCTTCATCCAGCCTCTCAGCAGCCCTCAATTGCTCATCAGCTGTTTGCCTAGATAGTGGTTGAAAAGTATCTGCAAGGTGTTGCGCAAATAAGTCTGCTTTCTGCTTGGAGCTTCTGGCCCAAGTGTTATCTGATCTCCTTATTGGAGGGCATTGAGCTTTTGGCCTCTTAAGCCCCTTGGAGGCCTTCCATAGGGAGTATTCTGTATCCTTTTGATCGGTAAGGTTTTGCAGGAATTTAGACATTGTCTCATTTTTCATTTTTTTGATGAGTTCTTTAAGTTTATTAGAAAGTGAATTGAAAAACGTTTTGTCTTCCGGGGCTCTTGTATTTTGCCAGGCTTTTCTTGCTCTTCGTTTTCTCAAAACTAGCTCCCTTACTTCCTTCGGATATGACTTAGGTGTTTGATGTTTGCAGTTAGGTCAGGGGTACTACCCGACGCTGCCTGCTGTATATGTTGTACTAATAGCTCCAGCTGTTCCTCAAGCTGACGTTGCGTTTTCATTTTAATTCTTAAGTTAACATTTTCTTCTAATAACCTTCGGAACAGTTTCCAGTCTGTTCTGTTGTTAACCAACCTCAATAAATTTTCTTTCACTATGATGCTATCACTAATAGTCATGATAACTGGAGAGTGGTCTGACGAAAGTTCTTCACTACTCTCAACCTCTATGTAATTTGATGAGAGTCCCTTCACAACAAAAATGTCAATCAAATCTGGAGTCTTTAAGATATCAGTCGGCCAGTAAGTAGGTTTTCCTCCAGAAAGGAGCATAGGTTTTTGACCTTAAATATCAGACATTTTTTGTCCAAGATATCTGTTTTAGTTTTACTGGATTTACCTTCAAGTTTATTCTTCTGTTTTAAAAATTATAATTAAACCCTCTAGGATTAGCCTCTTCTTATTATTCATGAAACTATATTTTACAGAAACGAAGCCACCGTGCAAATGAATATGTTCACCTTGTACAAAACAAACTTAGTTTTGCTGTGTATCAGTGCATAGAAGGAGCAGGCCATGAGTTCAACCATGAAACTCAGAAGATGCTCATTAAGGTGAGATTTAGCATTCAATTAAGTTTAAATAAAAGAAATTGTTATAATATAAGGCACAGTAGACGTCTATTACAATATATGATTAAATTTTTAATATAAACTATAGCCTACTAAATAAAATTATAGACTAAAATAAAATGTATCCATTCAGATAGTTGATCAACAAAGATGTTGCTATTTTACACATCACTCTATAATACCCACTGGCTAATATTAGTCGATGAATGGTCAAATTTATATTACATTTGTTAGTTTAGAATTCAATCTAAGTAACCCACAGTGGACTGCCGTGGTAAAGTATTAGTATGTTATGAAACTGTTAGGGATGGAAATATAAGTTCAACTGCCCAGGGTTCAAAATTACGGATCACTAAGGTTCAAGGAGTATTATCATAGAAATAAACCAGTCCATACGTTTTACAATTTACTATATTTTACTATCAAGTAGTTCAGTGGTAGACTGAATACTTAATTATTTTACCACTAATCAACTTATCTTTACTCTAACTAATCAATTTGGCAATGCTACCCCAAGACGAAACACCCAAAGAAATAGCTACGTTCGAGTAATGCTGGTTCGAATGAGCTTCTACTTTAATTTAAATAAAAAGAAACATAAACACTTTTATGATGGATATCTGACAATCTGTTCACCTACCTATTTACCAAAGCTCTCTCTAACTGGAATTCTCATAGCCAAAATGGTTTTCTCCGCTTCACATTAAAACTAATTCTGTTTCACAGAGTCTCCACCCGGCACACAAAAATACTGGTCCTTCCCGACCAGCAGCGTTTTCTGCCTTCGGTACAAAAACTAGCTCTGTCCCACAGAGTCACACACAAAAATACTGGTCCTAGATCTAGGTCAGTATGACCCTTCTATAGTTTGTCAGATTATCCAAGTATGTCTTTGTAAGTGTGTCTTGTTTGAGTCAGCTATTTCATAACATTTTGCTCTATTATACAATGATGCTCCACTTTCTGTGTCTTCGTCTTGGGCTAGTGAATTCTAAACTATTCTAAACTTAATTTTAATTATATTTATCTATATTTATTTCTTAAACCTACCCTCTAATCTTAACAAAACACATAATCTATTGATAATTAACATTATTTTATTTTATAAATTTACTTATAATGTAGTATGTTAACTTTTGTTAAATTTATAGCCAGTTTCACCAAAGTTCATGAACTCATTTAACTGATGTTAAATCCTTAACTAATCATTGAACAAAATTATGTTTCATCAACCTATAAATTAATTGACAAATGTCAAATCATTCATCACTGTTAAATACTTGGTTTCCGACCTTTCAATGATTTGACAGGATGTTAAAATATTGGAAAAATTGGTTATGTAGGTCTATATGACCCTTGTGGAGTAAGTATTTGACAGATCTTATCAATAACTTTTATTTACTTTAAGTTTTTACTTTATTTGTGTACATTTTATATTACTGATGGAATTGCCCCAAATATTGGGTGTCATATTATAAACTGTTAGGAAGACTAAAATATAAACAAAATACAAACACTGAAATTGCATTTACTATTAATGATCAATACATCAGATTTATTAATTAAAGTTACATTTCAGAAAAGATATTTACACTTTCAAAGTCACTGCATTTAAAATGTTTGTTTAAATATTTCAGTATCTTCACTGATGTGTAAAGAAGTTGCTATTGATAATTAGATGAATATCACCAGTTAAGTAGTTCTGAAGTAGTTTGAATCATGGCATCATTTGAATGTGCCTGGGTTAACCAGCTTGGTGTTGGTGATGTAGCTTAGCTTCACTTCTCAAACCCAAAATGTAAATGGATTGGTTCTCGATTCAGTTGTTATGAAAAACATGGTGTCGACTGCTCATGTTACTACTTCTTCGATTCTATTCACATTCACTGTACAAGGTTTTTTGGAACACTTATTTGAAATATGATTGCAAAATGACAATTATTAGTTGACCATTTTCTATTGTATGTTTTCTTTTTATTCTGTTGAAATGATGTAATCATGTATTTTTGGTACTGTACATACCATTTTACAATTATTATAAAAGTAATTTTTAGTTTTTATGCTAACCTTGTAATTTGTTTTTATGGTTTGCTCTTTCTGACCATTATTGTTGTGTATTGCTAATTTTGGTTAGTTTTTAGTATCTATTTTCGTATTCTATTCATATACTGACTACCCACCTACCCTGGTGCTGTCCTGATTATGCTGCTCTGTGGTCAAAATTTAAATAAATAAATACATTACACGAGTTTGTTAATTCTTTTAACTTGGTTTTGTTCTGTGAACGAGAGTATGTCATTTATTTTTAAATATGTTTTTCTAAAGTTCTCTCCAGTGTTTCTTTTACAGTATAATCATTAATATCTGTGAAGTGAAAGTCAGTAATAAATCAGCAAACATGCAAGAAGTTACATATCTTGTTTATTTGCTGACAATTGCTAAACTTGACTGGCTGTTAAATTTGAGTAGTGAAAGTTGGCTGAACGAACTGTCAAAAATTTATCATTTATTAAAATTGTTGATCATCAAACATATTTTTTAACAAATGATGGTGAAACTAGTTGTTAGTATCTTAGAAAAAGTGTAAAAAATGTAAAGTTTAGTAAGTATAATATATTTTAGCTTAATAATAGTAATTATTTAATATCAAATATTACGATCAGTTTAGAATGTTATAAGGTTTTTACGAATAGTGTTATTGCCAAATTATTGTTAAAATGTTTCTTTCTGAATAACTTAATGTTTTAATTGCAGGCAGCTCAGTTTGGTAAAAGTTTTATAGCAGAATGTGATCCTGAGCCTTACGTGCGAATGTGTCGCATATTAAGAGCTCTGAATGCGGTGAGGGACTCTAAAGTAGGATTGCCTATTACGTATGAACAGTATCCTTTATTATTAGTATTTAATAATTTTTACAAGAATAAATTATAAGTTCATTTTCTTCTCACCTTTTAGATTTCAATTTGAATGTGATTTAAAGTTTAATTTATAACAAATTGTTTTAAAAGTTCAATATTGTTAATAGTATAAGGACCACAAGTATAAGGCAAAGACCTCCTTTAGTGGAATGGGCTTGTTTTTCTGTTTATAAACAAGAAGTTCTGAATTTGATCCTTGGGAGGGGTCATGTTAATTTTCATTATTAGTGACCCCTTTCTACTCCGGCGGATATATCAGAAACACACAATAATAGTCATTCATGTATTACAAACATAAAATAGGTTTTTATTGCACAAGAGAAAAAGTTACTGATGCAATTTTTTTAGAGCAATAAGTCACTTTAACTCTAATTTCATACAAAATTTCTACAATTTCAATAGCCTATACATTATATGTTTTACTATTTTTATGTGAACTATACAAATATATTGATCCTATGTATGTGTCTATATTTGCATGTGTTTTATTATTATTTTGTTTACTAGTATTGCTTCTTTGCCCGAGATAAGATCAGGAAATATAGAGAGACAAGTTCAAGAGTTAAAGAAGAGAAAAGTTTAAACACTAGTTGTTATTGTAACTTAACCATATGATAGTTTTTTCTATGTTTATAAAAACAAATTCTATTACATTATTGTAAATAATAATAAAAAGTGTTCCTGACTACAAAACAATTTTTGTAATCTGTTCTGAAATTATTGTGACACAGATCTCAAAAAACAAACTTGTGCAGTATTATAGTATATCGCTTAACTAAACTCCAGATTACAACATTTATCACTTCAGACATTATTGGATTTATTGATGAATAGAAGACAATACTATCTGGCAATTCAGGTTGCAAAATATTTGCAGATTCCTGCCTCCAGTAGTATCTTATCTCATTGGGCCCACTACAAAGTAAGCTATACCATTTTTTAAACAGTTTTACAAAATTATAATTTCATTAAATATGAAAACCTTTGTTATTTATTTGTAATTTAGAGGACTGTATTTTAAAATCCTATGTTTTTTATCTTTAAACTTAAGACAAAATTCATTATATTAATATTCTTGATTTGTTTCCCACATGTTAGTTGATTTGTTAAAAGAAACTTAAATTATAAACTAATATTTGTCCACTGATACTCTTTATACACTCTATTTTCTTAAAATATATGGAAGTAAAACCATGAAAATCTGTCCTGTGGATCGGGTACGTAGGCTATTTGTATAATATTAAGGTATTGTAGCAGTCATTTGTTAAACACGAGCTATATTAATGAAAACCATTTTGAATGACTAAACACAGAGGAAAGCATATTATTATTTAATTGTTGTTAAGTTAGTAAAAAGTAAGAAATAAATGATGTGACAACTGCCTCTCTGAATTTTTAATATATATATATAGACTGTGCAGTCATTATCAATTTTGCTCCCTTCAATGCCATACTCAAAACTTTGCATGTTTTCCTAAAGCTTTTATATATTCAGGTAAAATTTGAAAAAAATATGATCAAAAATCATATTAAAAATGAAATAAAGCAATATTTTGAAATTGAAGTACTAAAAATTATATATATTATTTTCTTGATACTGGCGGCAATTTGGTTATCAAGTCAATTTATACTGATTAATGACCTTGAAAAATAAAATAAATCTCATCATCAGATTAGCTTTTTTGATGTTGAGAATCCTATAATATTGAACAGCAAAAAACTTATGTGGCACAATAGATAGCAGTCCATGCGTTGGGTGAAAAAGGTGCCGATCAAAATTTATATTGGGTACATTTTAAGTACCGGTATCCGAAATTTTTTAAAATTTGGTTAGTTTATGAAGTCGTGAAAAATGTAGTTGTAGTTTCATGATGAAAGTGACAATAGACCCATACTCATCACCTTAAAAACTTTGAATATTTGAGTGTTAGTGCAGCTAGCAGTAAATAGAATAATATTTATGTAAGAAATAATCACTACTTAGTTTTATAATTTTGTTCTTAAATAATATCTTCTTATGTAACATTTTTCATTAATTGTTTGGCGGCTTATAAGAAAAAATATAGAATATTTTAAAGTGTCTTCAATCCTTTTAATTCATTAATTTAAAATACAGTAGAACTTGGATAATTCGAAGCTGAAGGGACTAATGTAAAAATTCGAACTATCCAAAAATAATAATTATAAAAGTTAAATGTTTTTCGATTGTTAGGTTCTCAAAATGATTGAAATAAAAACTATGTTGAATATGTTTATTATATAAGGTTTATTTTTACCAATCAAAAGTAAATGATGCTTTTTTATACTGTACAATGTAATAAAAAATATACTTTATATGAATATCTATACGCTAAATTAAAGTTTAACAAAGTATTGTGAAATGTCCGATTGCCTTGTAGAATTAATTCTTTTTACGTTTGCAAAATCCTCAAGTATGTTAAGAGAATGGAAAACAGCTTCAATTACACTGGTTTGTCCTTCAATGTACCGCCGAAATTCACGCAATTGCTGAAGAGCCTCAGAAGTTGTAGGGATTGGGGAAACTTCAGCTTCAACTTCTTCTAAATTCGACAATTCGGCAAATTTATTGCTTTTCACTTCTTCTACAATGTCTTTATCAGAAAGTTCTACTCACACTTCTACTTGTTTACTTGGATGCTAGTCAGATTTCTTTACGAATCCAGCTTTTTTTAAAACAATTTGCTATTGTGGTTTTTTTAACTTGTGACCATGCATTGTGACACATTCTTGCTGCTTGAAGGATATCGATCTTTCATTTTTTGTTTTCCGATAAATCTGTCAAGAGCGTTTGAACAATAAGTCGCCGGTAAAAATGCTTAAAATTTTTTATAATGCCCTGATCCATTGGCTGTGCAACTGAAGTCATGTTCGGGGGGAAAAAAATAACCTTAATGTTGTTCATAAGTGGTATAGAGTTATGCGCAGTACGATTGTCAATAAACAAGATGATTGTTCTGTTTTGTTTACGAAAGGTTTTGTCGAGATTTAACTGCCAATCTTGAAACAGCTCTGCTGCCATCCAAGCTTTTTTATTCGATTTATATTCAAGTGGTTTAGACTTTATGTTTTTAAAACATCTAGGGTTAGCAGATTTGCCTATCATAAGTAAAGGCAACTTTTCGGTGCCATATTGGCTCCGACCAAAAAATTTAGTCTTTCCTTACTGTTTTTGCTCCACTGCAGCGATCTCCTTTAAAAGTTAATGTTTTGTCCGGGGTACATTTAAAAAACAAACCTGTTTCGTCTGTGACGTTAAAAATATCTTTTGCCGGAGTTTCTTCGATAATTTTTACAAGATCGTCTTTCCACATATTTGCAGTGTCTTGATTAACACCAGCACTTTCACCACACACAGACTTAAAGGTAATGTTGTTTCTTTCCTTAAATCCATCCAACCAACCGGTACTCGCCTTGAAACCACTTTTCTCCAAACCTATAGCAAACTCTTCTGCTTTTGTTCGAACAAGGGTCCCAGATAATGGAATGTTTTTGTCCCGAGCTTGTTTAAACCACTTCAGGGTTATCAGTTTCTCTGGCACTTGCAATCCTTTCCGTTCACTCAAAGCACTGCTTAAAATTTTTTCCTCATTTTTTTAAAAAGTAGACACTGTGGTGGGTGCTATCCCGTCCTCCTAAGCAATGTCATATTTTTTCTTGAGACCCTTCTCCACTTCACGAATAACAGCAACTTTTTCACAAAATGTTAATGTCTTGTACTGAACGTGAGGTTTACTCAAAGACATTTTGATCACTCGCAAAAACAATCACTTTCAAAACACAAATGACTGACAAGCAGAAGCACACTACTGTAACAATAGACAGAGACTGGGCAGAGCAACAATCGAAAAACTACAGTACCTTATAACTAGAGAATTCTCGGAAGGCAAAATTCTTGGAATGCGGTAGCGCGCCTAGAATTACAATACGTTTACAAACACGTATGTCCTGCCCCCTTTCTACCAGACAATCCCCCTTTCTATTTATCCAGCAATCCCTTTCACAGCACAAGATTTTATTTTTAGTGTTGAAAAAAACTTTGTATTAAAGAAGCTGACTTCGAATCATCCATAATTTTTTTACATTGATGTCATATAAAGTTCAAGGGACCGAACCGAAACTTCGAATTAACGGTAATTTCAAATTAAAGACATTCGAATTATCCAAGTTCTACTGTATATAAAATTATTAAAATTGGATTAATTTATTTAAGTTTTTTGTTCCATTGAGCATTTAAAACATTTACAAAATAATTAATCTTTGAATTGCTAAAACCTTTGTTTGAGTGCTAAAACCTATCTTTGCATGTAGTAAACAAATATCTTAATATCCCTGCCTAACTATAATAGAAACTTACACCTGTAAAGTGAAATGATACATGAAGATTACCCTGCCATGTCACCACATTTATTAATAGTTAAATGGTCTAAATTTAATGGCTTTTGTTTTAATTGTGTAATGATTTGTTTAAACCGCAATATAATATTTAATAATCCTATAATTTGATGTGGCAATAAAAGATGGCAGTTGGGATATGGTGATTTTATATTTTAGATGCAACAAAGTCAGTTAGACTATGCACAAGTGGCGAGAGAAATTTATGAAAAATTAGGAAGAACAGCTGGAGTATCTTACACAGAAATAGCCAAAAAAGCTGCGGACCAAGGAAGAACTCAACTAGCTATTAAGGTGAACATTGTTATTATTTGTATTTATTTACTTTAATTAAATTATAAAGTTTGAATTTTTAAGTAATTAAATTTTTTGATAAACAGTCAGTAATTGGTATAATAAACAATAATTAGTTTACAGTATTAGTGTTTAAATTATCAAATGTTTAATTTCAAATCAATAGATTTTGAATTTTTAGTTCTTTGTGATTCACGCTGTTTTTAATTTAAGAAGTATAGCATTCATGAACTCAGATAATTTATCCGACACTGTCTTAAAAGCTAGTAATTAGATAAAACACTAGTTATATACACAGCAATCTGTTGCTATTCGCGGGGCATAAGTTCCGAAAAATTGCAAATCCGCGAATAGCAAAAACCAAATCTTTATGGGAAAAGGTTGGTTATGTTCGTGACATATAGAAATTTTTAAAACATGTACTAATACCTATAATTAATTTACATAAGATAATAAATTTCATGTGTACTTAAATTTTATGTACTTTATTTTTGTAGAAAGTATCCTGTTTAACCCCCAGAATTATAATTTCAGTTTCATAACACTAAATAACTTTACCGTCCACTCTGGAAATATTTATCACTGTGAAATCTATAACACTAAAATTACTAAAATAAAACTAAACAACTTGTAATCTTTGATAGTTTTTTATTTTGTTGTGGTTCTTTTCGCACTTTGTTGTACGGCGCTAAAGCCATGTCAAGTTCTCGACTGAATTTCATTGACCGTTCAGTTCGAGAGAAGGATTGATTCCAGACACTTTCTTAGCTAATTCTTTCGCTAATCGAAAAATTTCAGTCACTTCTTTTAAATTAATTTATCTTGCTGTACTCTAAATTAATGCATTAACAAAATCACTGTACATTACAGTATACCATTGATCTTCATTTTCACAAGTTCACTTGTATTTATGCAGAGGTGTGTTGTAGGGAAATCGTGGTATAAACGAGTGTTTCGCCGATGTGGTATTTATACAATGTTATTAAATTCGTCCAATAATAATTAAAGTACAAACACTGTAATAATTCTGCTTGTACTTTATTGCTATTTAATACAGTATTTTTTATTTTTTAGCGACAGCGAATAACCAAAATCGCGAATACCAAGCCTGCGAATGTCGAGGGATTATTGTACTGTATTGAAACTTAAACATAATTACATTGTTTTAATTAATATAAAGTCTACCATGGCTTTGTGGCCGTCTGCAAGGTTTGCAGCACTGTAATAACACATTTGTGTGGTTTTGATAAATTATGCCTGGTAATTATTAGCAAAATTATATATCAAACAACTGTAGAAGTTTAGTTATAAAACTATTTCCGAGATAATAAGAAAAACTGTGTGCTAATGCAAATTAAAATGTGTTTTTAATTTTGTTTGACAGTTGTTGGATTATGAGCCTCGTGCTACTTTACAAGTTCCGTTATTGCTACACCTGGGCCAAGATATGGTTGCATTAGTTAAAGCTATTGAGAGTGGCAACACTGATCTAGTATACACTGTATTTTTACATCTCAAAGAGAACATGCAACTAGCAAAATTTCAAGTGAGAAGTAAACACTATTTATATATTATTTAGATTTCCGTTACAAAATAACACTAGCATAGTACAAAATGCGTAGGTTGTTCTACTTATTTTTAATTTAATTTATAATTTGTTAGTATAAAGTTAGATTAACCTAAAATTAATTTGTATAACTAGACATTTCTGTATACTGTTTGGAATAGTCGAGGGTATATTAATTATTATTAGTTAGTGTATTTGGTGTAAAGGTATTGGAGTTATGCAAGGTAGATCAGGAAGTATAATATGGATCCAGAAATGTAAACTCAGTTGCGTAAGAGATTGTGCAATGCGGAACAAAACAACTGCTACAGAAGCAGCGATTGTTTTGTTGGAGATGACAACAGGAAGCTAGACGGGTTATATAGGATAATCTAAATCCGAATCTAGAATCTTGGCCAGAGGAGGGTGATTGGCCAGAGTGGAGTGGTCGGGTGACCAGTGAGCCGAGAAGCTGCGAGTTCGGCCAGTATTGTTAGGAAAGTGAGGCCGAGAGATCCGACATTGCGGCCAGGTTAGCTTCGCATTAATCTCTACATAGGTCAAGGTCTGGACCGTTGGAACATCTGGAAGTTGTCACGAGTCGAGAGAAGGAAGGACTAGGACAAGTTGAAGACAACATACTGAGTGAGCAAAAAGAGTATTTTGGTCTATTGTTAAAATCACGTTGAATTTAGAGTTTTGGGGTTGATAATATAAACGTAGCTTGCTATAGTCACCCATACTGTACATACAGTCTGTCTTGTAAACTCAATACCTGGTATATGAATTGTGTATTAGATATTATTGTTAGCTAATGTTAAAGAGAAGCATGTTTGCCGGGTTAAGACAATTGTGTATATAAAATAAGCATTCTATAACTGAACCACTGATGTATTGTTATCGATTTGTCATTTACCAATTTAACTTGTTGTTTGAATCCGGGAAACGAAAAAGGGGTTGAAAATCCAACCCCTATCAACACATATATAATAGAATTTAGTTTAAGGCATCAGAGTGGTAAATTATATATTTCAGGAAAAAATTATTAAAGTTTTTACTTTTTAAATCTTCTTTTACACAGTTTATGATGAATAAAGACATGCACAACACTTTATAGTGTTTCGTATAGGGATGGGTCGTTTCTCAAATTTATCGATTCCGATAATGATTCCTATTCCAAGAAATCGATTCCCGATTCTCTATTCCGATTCCATCGATTCCAATTACCATAATTGTAAAAGGAAGTAAACATTGTAATTTAATTTTAACTGCATAGTTTTTTGACTTGGTTTAATGTTATTGAACTAAGAGGAACTTACATAAAACTGCCGATTTGTATACATTTTTTTTCATTATACTGCACCGAAAAATCTGTTTTCTATACTTGTGCACATAGACGTAGAAAACACAGACATGCAAGTCCTTATTTTTTGTGCACAATACTGTAAAATCAGCTGTGTAGGGATCAGTAAATTTATCGTTCTCCAGCTGATTTTACAAATAAGAATAAACGTAACAGTTTTAAGTAAACAGCTGATTTTACCGTTCTCCAGCTTATTTTACAAATAAGAATAAACATAGTTTTATGTAAACAGCTGATTGATTTGGTCAATGGAAATATAACAGAAAAATCAAATAAGTTTTTTTTTTTAAAGATGTTTTGATTAAAAATATGTTGCTTTGTCGGTGTGGTATAATGATAAATATCGTATGTAACTCGACCGGTAAGTTTTTCCGTGCTTGCACATGCAAATCCCGCACTCGGTTGCGCCTCACCTGGGAACTATCTTGCTTGCACAGAAAACCCCTATTTACCGGGCTTGTAACATAATATACTACTAAAGAGTAGGGGTTTAACTATTTAAGGGTAACTTAAGAACAGAAAAACCATATAAAATAAATATCAGTAGGGAAAAATGCAAAACATTCTTAATTTGATTCCCCAGTAAAATGTTTAGGCAATTGTTATGCGTAGGCTGTTATTTGTACACAAGAAATCAAGTCAGGTAGGCTCAAGGTCAACCACTTATGGTTTCGTTTCTTATCGTGTGTATTGGATCCATTTCTTATCGTGTCTATTTATAGAATTAGTGTGTCTACTGTGACGAAAACTAACACATTTTATAGATCGGTAACGGTAATAATGCTATTTGTTTTAGGTCGGGTAAAACATTTTGTACATTTTTGGGACTTACGTTACCCGTGATTTATGACTTTTGTAGGAGTCCCGACGGAATGCCTTTGTTTTACTTATTATTCATTCACAAAAATAGCTACATTTAATTTCCACTTTTCCCGAATTTTACAACTATCATCTAAATTACATTTTCGCGGACCTTAGCCGTTGTAATTTAAATTAAGGTTTAAGCCGGCGTTTTCTAAAATTAGCGCTAGTAATATTCTGCGTCGTACTTTTTTTATAATTTTATTTTAAATAATGTTTCACCAATGGTAGTTCGTGTTCATAAAATTGGCACAAATTGTATTCGGGCATCGATTTTTTGCGGGCATTCACTGTGGTACTTAAATTATGTTTTAACGCTATTGTATTTAACGCATTGTTTTTATTAAATTGGACTAGGTCAATTGTATGTGGGTAATAATTTCTTATACGGACATTCCATTGTTCTCGGGAGTAGGTTTATTCGCGGACATACGCTGTTGTATAATTGCGATCGAATGCCGGCGTTTTATAAAATTAGCGATAATAATATTCGGACGTCGCATTCTTTTGCGGACATTCGTCATTTTATTTTAAATAATATTTCACCAATGGCATAAATTTGGCACAAATTGTATTCGGGCATCGATTTTTTTTGCGGACATTCACTGTGGTACTTAAATTGTTTTTTTAACTGATATTTCATACATTTTGCCTAATTGTATTCGGGTTTCATCATCTTTCCTGAAAATTCAATGTGGTATATTCAATTACATTTTAACTCCTATATTTCATGAAATTACTGCTAATTGTGTTCGGGTGTTAATTTCTTCCTTGAACATTCCGTTTTTTGTTGATAGGTATCGTTATCGACCCATCCCTAGTTTGCAAACACACAAAGTAGTCGCTACTAACGGCTAGAAGTAACGGTATGGCTACTCTATTACTTTGGTACAGTGTAGACTCTCCGAATACTTCGTATTGGAATGAAATGGGATGTAACGACTAATATAACGAGGAAATATAAACCGGGGCCGTAGCAATCGGCGTATCGAACGTATTTGCAGAGATTGGTGGTGGTCGGGCTCGGAATCGATGGAATCGGAATCGACTTTCACAGAATTGACTCGATGCCAATTCCAGTGCCGAGAATCGGTGGAATTGACTTTTGAAATCGAGAATCGACCCATCCTTAGTTTCGTATATTTTTATTTTTGAGAAATATTTGAAAATATGCTTACAAAGTACCAAAAACAGCCTGACAGTTATGAAATTGAAGAAATTAATCCCATAAACAAGTAGGCCTACACCAAATCTCATTTAAGTCTTTAATAAGTAAGGACCTATTGTCATTAAAAGTGTGTTGCATGCCTATGTGTATCCTCCATCTATGTTAAATAAACTGCAGTAAGAAGTAAATATTTTTTAGGAGACTATTTTAATAAATTTGTTCAAGCCTAATGATTAAAGCATTTTACAAAAGCCTCATTTTGAAATATGTGTGCATTTAATGTACTCTTATAGTATATTTATTTTTTAATCTCATTTTTCTCATCCATTAAAAAACCAGTATTATTTTTTCAGCTGGATATCAGAAAGTATCCATTAGGCCAAGCGCTTTACTTGAAATATTGTAAAGAACACAATACAAGAGAGTTGAGAGATGTGTTTACCCAGGAAGATGCACACGAAGCACTTGCCGCATGTTTTATACGAGAAAGCTATGACCCTGGAGTAAGTTCAGAGTTATAAAACGTAGGGATATTTTAAGTTTACCATTTTTAGAAACTTCAATTTATAATAATTGTGATGGTTTTTACTCAAATTACTGTACTTTGACCACATTTAGAAACATGTTTGTACAATAAAGTAGTACCATTGACCGTTGCAATATTTAAAAAACAAGTTAAAATTATAGTAGTCTTGATCATATATATATCTAGTTGCTTTGTCAATTAATACCAATCAAAGTAACAGTTTAAATAACAAGATGTGTTCAATACAGATAACTCCTATAACTTAACACATAAAAATAACTGGTTGCCTCATTTCTAGTTGAAACAACATTGATGTGTAATAAATTTAAAACTTAATTTCAGAACGGTGGCACACATGTTGCATCTCTGTCAGCAGCTCTTGACAGTTTTAAGAAAGCTCGCAATGATTTCCACACAAGTCTTTGTGAAAAACAATTGAAACTATTAAAGTATCAGAGGACTTTAGAAGAGAAATTCCACAGAGACTTTGTTAATAAATCTTTACATGATACCATGAAGATGTTGTTATGTATGCAACAAGTGAAACTGGCTGAAGGCCTGCGTTCAGAATACAAAGTTCCTGACAGAAGGTAAACTGGGAATTGTACTCTATACATTAAGTTAGTTTTAAGAATATGTTCAGCACTGAAAGGTAATAAATAGCAAATTTGATCTAAGTTACTAACTTGTTCCATAGGTCACTGGTTAAAATGCAGCATGAGGGTGTTATGAGGGTTCTTATGACATTGCAGTGTTGGAATGATACAGACAGGATTATTAACAGAGAACTTTTGTTAAAAGTGTTTTTTGTTTGAAGTTATTGCCGTAGTTTGTTTATAGATTTTTCTTAAACTTAATGATGTTCTGTGTCATAATAGTTTAACACTCAAGATACTTTAGTTAAATTAAGTTTAAAAAAAATATGTACATAAACAATTTAAATTATAGTAAAACATTCTCAAACTATATATAAAACTGTTCACATGCAAAGCTTTACTCTTTATCATGACATTAATTAATGTAATCTATATTAGTATTACTGAGTTGTGAACTCAGATTCAGGAAAAACATAGATAATTCCCAATTTTTATATTTTAGACTTTTTGATATTGACAAACTTGTTGCACAACATCAAGATTTTTTACAAAATTAAGCTAATACTTAAGGGTGATTGAATGCCTCTAGACTCTAGCGTTGGAGAAAAATAGTTAGGGAGTTCGACACTCGTAGCGTTGTGTGTAGTGAAACTTGCAATGCAGTCCCTTTCTTCCCCCACTCTACCACCAGGCCGCTCACCCCTCTCGCGAGGACTCTCTCTCGTATTCTCTGTTGACGCGTCTGCCTTTATCTCTCAAAACTGAAGTCAAAGCACAAGCCAGCTCAGCGCACTGTCACCTCACAGCCTCACAACCACTAACCTTTACAGGGTGAATTACATACCTGCTACTGCGTTGTGAACGTCCACAATCTGCTATTGCGTTACTGTATTTACGCAATACAAGTACCTATGATCGGTGAAGGAATATGTGATCTCAATAAATACACCAACCACATAGTATTATTCATAACAAACATTTATTGCATTTGAAAATGTTTTGTTATCAGAACAAGTACAGTAAACAATCAACGTAATGCTGACATTATTTAATTTTGTAAAGAACAAAATACATAATAATAAACAAATAAACATAAATATGCCTACACAATTAGACCACAAATTCGTATTCAAAATATATAACTTACACATCAGTTTGTGATAAAGAGGGCCAATTACTACAAAATTAAATCCATAAATCAAAATTTTATAACTTATAAATAATAAAAAAACATGTGTTTTCAAATAGAAACAGCTTATATAACGTTTTAATTTCCTAAATCAATCAATTTAAATACATGTGTACAAATTATTTATTACTCCTCTGTTTCACTTATGATATGCAATATTTCAAGATATTTTTAATTATTTACAAACACAAACCTATAATATATGCGTGTTTAGATTTAGGGCCTACACTTTTAATGTAACATTTTTTAATTTCTTTTCCTCCCGTTTTATTTGTGCATCAACTATGTAGGGTGGGTCACGAACACGAAGCTGCCGGTTTATCCTACTGTCTACAATTTCTGGAAGCATGCATTCTTTGTAGAAACATGTAAGTTTGGGGAGCATCGTGTTCTTCCACAAATCACAGTCCACTTCGATGCGTTCAACAAACACTTCCCTGGATCTGGTGAACACTAAGAAATCACACCATTCCTATTTGTAATGTTCAACTGTCCTTGCACTTGATAAAAATAGTTGTTGTTTTTTTTCAATTGTAGGTTTCCGATTTTGTTGATCCAAAATTTAAAAAAATCCAAAATACATGTTTATTTAAACTCTTAGCACGTCAGAGTTTTGAGGTGTCCCACCTAGTGAACACGTATAAATAATCTTGTACGTTTCTGACCAAAAAAAACTTACATTAATTGCAAGACTTTCGTTGTTAGACTACAATATTATACTACATCATTATTTAAAAGTGTTCAACCAAAACGTTCACAAAACAAAAATAAGAAATAATTTGTGTAAAACAACAGTACATTTTACAGGCAAGGTAAAATAATGACTAATATTCGCACAAAAAACAGTTTTGAATATTACTCTAAACAATTATGTCAGAAAAACATATTAATGCAGTTAAAATTTGCCATTCATGCTAAATGTTACTATTATTTAATCAAATATATATTTTAATGCGATAATATTAGCATTGTGACGATCGACACAATAACTCAGTAGCCAGTGCCAGGACAGCGTTGAGTTACGGGCGTGCGTAGCGGAAACATGTTACATTATTGGTTGTGTTCAATATGTCACTGTGACTAAACTACTCGTATTAGACAGAAAAACTGAATACATTCTAAAGCTCGGTTTTCACTACGCGTACAAGACGCGTACAGGGCACATACAAGGCAAGTGACGTACCGTGTCCCGCGGTTTTCACTACGCGTACAAGCTTCGTGCAATTTCTTATACACAATCTTCATTCACCGATTCCGTTCGAACGACACTGTACGAAACTTGTACGTGCCTTGCACGTCTAGTGAAAACCGGGCTAACTATTTATCTACGACTTTGCCGCTGACATAATGAAAAATAAAAATTTTCTTCGCTTACTAACTCTTTTATGTATTTCTTTCCTCTCACTTTATAAGTGATAAAACTTTAACGTTTAATAAAGGAAATATGAATAAAATGTAACTAATTTAATGCATACTGGTGGCTTGGAAAATTTACAATTAACATTTTGGCCAAATTTCACATTTTTCCCTACTTTCAAACTCATCAAAAGAAGATACAAATGAAAGGCGGCAAACTAAAATGATCGCCACGAACGACAGAGTTTGGTGGATTTTGTCGGACAAAGACGGCGGCATTTTGCTTCACAGGCTATACAGGCTTATTAGTATTAGTAGTGCTGTCTCCGTCTTATTTATAGACTCGGTCTCACCCTACGTTTTTACATTTCAACAAGTATTGTAAAGTAGTAGTTTTATTTATCTAAAAATTGTATTAACCCTATATCTGGCAATTAAAAGTAATTGCACTACAATTAATGGCAAATGAGTTTTTTTTTTCAGGTTAACAGTATAGGCCTAGCCTAAACTATTTATATATATCGTTATTTGTTGCGTACTATATAGTTATTTTTTTAGGTAAACAGTTTAAACTATTTATATATAAATTATTTTTGTTTTGTTATTTGTAGCCTACTATATATAGATTTTTGAACTTTGTATTTGAAACTGTATCTCAAAAGTATTCTGTGACTAATAGAACTAGAAAGAGATAAACAAATCGAAGTCGTATGACCGTGCAATCGGTCAAAACACAAGACCAAGACGAAGGGATCCCCATGGTTACTCCCGCCACTCAGCAGGTGCTCTCTCTTGAAGGGGAAGGCTACCACCCCTTCCATACCGCCCCTCCTCTCCATGCACGCGCGGTGTTTGCGCACGAGCGCTCCTATAAACATTGACTTGTTCAAATAGACTACGTTCCTAAACGGATACATATAGTGAGAAACAAAAAATTGCATTGGGTAGGGAATTAAAACCCACGTATGCTTATCTAAATTGAAAATTGAAAATTGGACTGTACAATGCAATAAAAAAAGGTATTTTGTAAAAAAATATAAATATATATGTAAATTTTTTTATTAAAAATAGATAACTGGAAAGAGCATATTTTTAAGAAAATTGTCCTAAAGTTTCATTGCTATAGTGTTTTTCGTTTCCGTTTGTAGTCTACACGAAGAATGGTCAAAATGTACACTTTAAGGTCACACATAGGTCGCAATTTATTTTTTTCGATTTTTTAAATGCCACATTTGGTTTTGACTAAATGAACTTTAAAGTTTCCAACAAAAAAAAGGAAATAAAATTTTTTGTTCATACACCCTGCCACGCGCAAACCTCTCTTTTTCGTGATCGCAAGGTTTTCGCCCCACGTTCGGGAGCCACTTGCCACGCGCAAACCTCCCTACCCTCTTAATTTATTCAATAAACACAACCTTTTGTTGTTAACTTTACACTTTCCCTCATCAAATAACACCCAAGTGTTTTCAGGCCTTATTTGACGTTGTTCCGTTGTACTACCTACCCCGTTAGAACAATTTGAGAGGTTTGGCGAGGGCAAGAAAAGGAAAACTTTTTGTTTCCTATTCTTAAGTTTTTTAAATTTAAATTAGTTAGACCTTTTTTGTCTTTTGTGTAGTACACTAGCTCAATTCTAGACTCTTTTTCGGGATCGTTCCCTTTGGAGTTAAATTTGTAGTGATCCGTGAATAACTCACCTGCTGACTTAATTACACTAGAGCACTGAATGGTTTTAGGATTAATTTGATTGGATTTGTAAATTATATATTCAAAATTTTCTACTGAAAACTCAAAAACGATTTATTAATTAACATAAATCCATTAGCTTTGAAACAATAAATTATTATTTTCAAAAACACAATGAAATTTATTAATCTTTAACTTATAATTACATATATTGAAAAGTAGCAAAGTGATTAATTAATTTTTTATTTAAAATTTGTATATTAATGATTATATCATTTACATATTTCGATTTGCCATTGTGAGTAATGAAATTTACTAAACGAGTTTACTTTATTCAATTTCCCCAGAATTTACTTGAATTTATTTATTTAATTTAATTTATTTATTATTTTGTAAAAAAGGGATTTATTTAAAATTATAAGTAACAATGATCGTTTGCCACTTACAGAACACAAGAAGTTCGACGCGTAATTCCTTCTGTCGATTTCCAGCGATTTAAAGTTGTTCTCCTTGGTCCCCAGAATGGTTTCTTCGGCTTACAGTTGTCTTCTCCTAGACTTAATTAAAGTTGTCCTCTCCCAGTTGATTGTAGTATCTTTTGGCAAGATAGGCCGTTTATATGGATATTCTTCTCCCGAAATTATCACGACCCGACTTAGCTTTAGGCCGGAGCTAGAAACGTAACGCACCCCGAGAACTGATCGCCCTTTGACTTTCTCTAAGTACCCTCGGAGCTTGGTCAGATGTCTACTCGTCGGCGTTCCGTGCTAAACTGATGTTAAAGGGGATGCAGGCTTCTATCGTCGACTTTTTACTTGTCAAACCAGCATCTTCCTCTATGTAACAAGAAATCCTGATTTCTTGCTTTAGAAATATATTTTTTGGTCTTAATATATTTCCTGATTTATTTGATGAATTTTAGTGCCTTTATTTCCCATCGATTAGGCCTAATTTAATTATTATCTTCATTTATTGAATTTCAATGTTTTGCTCTTCGTAGTGGATCCGGTGACGTCACTTCCCCTCGCAGCCTGGGCCTTGGGTGCCTGCATGAACTTGTCGATTGATAATTTTTGCATTGATTTCACCCAAACTCTATAACTTCCTTTTGCGTGGTCGGATTTTGATTTTGTTGACTTCTATGGATTGGTTGACGTTTTCTGGTTTCCCTGGAATTCGAATGGTGCCTCTACTCCTCTTCCTTCTTGAGTTATAGACTTCGTTAGTTTTGCTTAAATTTTGAAATTTATTTCCTGTAAATTTGAAATTTTCCATTTTTTCTTGCTTGTATCCTCTTCGGTTGGTCTTGAAACGCGTAAATCTGGTGTTGGTTTTTTGATAGCTTGTTTGGTTGTCTAGTTATTCAGCTTGATGTTACTCTAATTGGCTTCGTTTGGTTTTCGGCGTCTCATTCCCCCCCTTTAACGCTCTTTTCATATCTCACATGGCATTACAATTTATTACACACACATATACCCTATTTTATCAATATTTCCCTTTAATTAATCTCCCTTATATTTATTTTGAATTAATAAAAATTTTTATTAATTTATTTTATTTTTACAAAACTATTTATTTATTTATATTGAACTTCGGCTTGATTATGCCCTATTATTGACTCTATTAAATGCAATTTTTTATGATTTAATTACATTTGAACTTTATGAGTTATTAGCCTTTTTATGCCCAAGAATGACTTTACACTTTATTTTTAAGCTATTAAACTTTATAACTTTATATTTTTTATTACCTTATTTTCTTAACCCTTTTTAACTCTACAAATGACTCTACTTCGTTTTTGGATTTTATTCAAATTCTGCAAAATCGATTTGTTTACGCTTACATTTTTGTCTATAACTTTTTAACAAATTATCATAACAAAATTATTTTTATTACTCCTTGCTTATTTAACTCTCCTTTTAACATAAATCTAATAATAACAACTTTTTTTTATAAAATTATAAACCCCTATCTTTCAATGCTAATTCATTTCTACCAAATTTAGACAAGACTGGACAAGTCAATTCCTGTCAGATCCTGCAAGGTTTTTGTTTGGTCTTGTCGCTAAGGCATACGTCACAGTCTGCACGTATTTAACCAACACAATTTCAAAAACTATTACTAAATACTATTTTCACATTGGAAACTACTTTTTTATCTTAATTTTGGGCTTTTCTGACACCCTTTGGCTTTAATCCTTTGTTATCTTGACTTTGAATTTATTTTAATTAATGTAATTAATTAACCCCAATTGGATCGGTCGATTGGCCGTTCCAACCCTTAAGATGTTTAACCTCAACTAAGATTTTTTCCATTCTTTAGTCATTTTGATATTTGTTTTCATACAAACCAGTTGTACACAATGACAGGTAAATCTGCTTATTAAGGTAATTCCAATAAATCAACTGAATTTAAGGTTGGTAATTCCAATAAATCAACTGAATTTAAGGTTAGACATATGCTGGGCTATTATGAATTTTTCTAAACTAGGTTTGGGTCTGCAATGTGTATAAATAATAATAAACTTTTTTGGACAAAAGAACCTTTTAGAAATTAAGATTGGTTTTACAGTAATAAAATTATAAATCTCTATCTATACATGGACCCAAAATTGTTAATATCTAAGGACAATATAAGCAAAGTTGGGAACTTCAGTCAAATGTACATTGTCTAAATAAATACTTTTATCTATATAAATAAAAATGAAAAGCTGTTCGTTGGTAAGCGCATCACTTGATAAGGCTGGACCAATTTGGCTATATTTTAGATGACATAAAAACCATTTGCAATTCGATTACTTATGTCAAAGTAATGAAATTAACTAAATGCCCTAAAAATTAAATCAAGCAATAGCGAAGCATAGCAGGGTGCACTAGTTTTATTGATAATTATTAGTTGTCTGAATTATAGTTTTTTGAAAATAAATATTTTGTGTATTGTTATTATCACAACAATTTAATTTATCAATATCCTTTTATGTTTTTATTTGTTTCTTCATATTTTTGAAATAACACTTGATATAGAGCTATTTTGTGACATGTTGTTGCACCAATAGAATGTTCTCGATGTTTTTAGGTGGTAAACGCCTACTACTGTTGATGTTAACTTTTTGCAATGCCAAGAGTGTTGCAAGCATTTTTTCAAAAATTTGCCAAATATATATACCTCAATCCAAAAGTGTTTCATAGCTTTTTTGTAGTAAAGTAACCAGTTCAAAGAATTTAATTGCTGCACAGTTACTTACAATTCTTACTTTGAACTTTTCAATACAATATTCATTATTTGGAACTTTGAATAGTTTTATATATGAGGATACTTTTATTTACATCTGACGATTTTATTAATTTGTGTTTCTAATTACTATTATTTTAATTAATATTATATAATTTTTATTTATACTTTAACTTTTCATACATGTAATAGTGCTCATCTAGCCTGCTTCAGCTGGAACCACCAACTTAGTGCCGTAATGGAAACAAAATTAATAAAGTTATAACTTTTAAAATAATAGATATTTAACTTGGACATTTAAAAATTTTAATTTAATATTTTTTAAATACTACTAATATTGTATTATTACATTTTAATTTTCAAAGTTTGCTTGCTGTTTTACTTATATAATTAGTTAGTATTTTAAGAAACTATTTCCAGCTTGTCCTCTATATTTTGCTTCAACTTAGTCCGTGTAATTATTACCTACCTATTTGCACAAATAAAATTATGAATTTTTTTTTAATAAATTGGCTGTCGTTAGTATTTTTGTTTGATTCACTATTCAACATAATAAACAATGTTAAGATATATAGATGTTAGATATAACATCATCATGTATAAGTACTGTACCACCATAAATTGTTTATTAAATATAATTATAATGTTATATTTCAATATTTTTAGGTATTGGTGGCTTAGAGTTCAATGTTTGGGAGAAACTGAGGAGTGGGCTGAACTGGACAAATTTTCTAAAGTTAAAAGATCACCAATTGGTTATGAGGTAATGCAATATTGGTTATGAGTTACAAGATGTTTATATAATATGGATTTGTTAGAAAAAAACTTAACACAGATTTTCACAACTATCAACAACAATTTCATCTTCAGTGATGGCCGAGCATAATAATCAACTTCTATAACTTTACTGTAGTCAAGTTTTATCTATCAAGTATTTATCATTTTATAAGTCAAGTTCCATATTTATTTATAAATGTGCATTGTTTATTGTAAATTACTGTATTATACAATAGGCTATGTTGTAAGATATCTTGTATTTTTTACTATTGAATAATATCATTTTTACCTGTTGCTTAAAAATTTTACTATAAACTTTTATTCAAATTAGATGTGGTTGTTCCAGTTATTTTGTTAGATCAGTGGCTCCAGTAATAGAAAACTATAAAATAAAATAAATATTTCCTTCTTGTATATTTGTGACTTTCATAATAGTCACTCAATGATCCGTTATGGCTGAATGACTGTGTTCAATTGATGCAAATCTAGAGTTTAATAATTAATTGCATCTGTATTATATGTTTATTTTAAATTAATTTCCTAATCATTGTAACTGAGAAACAATAAAGGGTTTGAATTTTAGGTTATTAATTTGCTGGTTTTCTGCACATTTATTAACCCTTTGGGTTTTAGGGCAACGATCTATCGTCGTCTGAGTGTTACGCGAAAAATTCCAAGTGCCAATCTATCGTCGCCAAGATTATTTTAGTCTTATAATTATGTAAATAACTTTTTACATATAACTTGGACATTTTTGTGTACACAACAATTTAATATATTAGTGTAAGCCTTAATTTAATCAATATAAGTGTTTATTGACATTTTTAAACGGTTTAAAGATGCCAGCTGATCTGACAGTTGTTGACGTAATCTAACTGTGCAGTTTAGTTGTCATTCGTTTATGTTTTGTTTACTGGTAAATTTAACATTCGTTTTTCGATTTTTAATGTTCTTTAGTGCACCTAAATGTATATTTGAGTTATTTAATGATCTAGTTGTGAGTGTTAAACAATAATAGTAATGAGATTTCCTGCTACTTGTAATATATTGGTAGGATGTTCATGAACATACCAAGATTGTTTACCACGCCATTTTAGTGAGGTTAAAGTTTGTTTCTTAGTTTGTGTGTTTTCAAATTACATTTTAGTTATTCACTGATACAGTTTTTGGTTTTAATATTATTAATTATATTTTAATTTGTAATAATAAAAACACTCACTAATAAAATGAACTCACTTTTCTAAGAATGTTTAGTTAGGTTAGGTCTATGTTAATTTTTACTTTTTCATTTTGCGACGTAAAACCAGATATTATTTTCTAATCAAATGACTTGAAATTTTGTTCACATATGGAAAATAGTATAAGGATTCAATTTTTAATGTTTCCCACAGTAAAAAAATTCTATTTTTTCTTTCAAAACTATTACAATTATACTTTTTTTAAATTTTACAAATACAAACACACAATTTACCACATAAAAATGTTTTAAAAAATATAATTGAAACATAAAAATTAGTAGGTTTTATAGAAAATTAACATTTTGATACCACAAACATTAAAATAGCTTCAATACAAGGCAACTTATGATTTATTTACCAAACCTCTACCGTAATACATTTTTTGGCCTGGGATTTTTAAGCATATTTTCCAATAAACTGCAAATGACATTTTTTCCGACCAACCATATTTTTGGTCTGGGACCAAAAGGGTTAAATTGAAAATATAAATTATACAATTTTATTTTACACCAACAAAAATAATACTTTTACAATTTAAATCAATCAGGTTATCATGGACAGCTTTTTATGAATTAATGTATACAAAATGACATAACCAAGGTTGTTTTCCAGAGTAACATTTCAAAATTTTAATACTATTCAAGTTATCTTGGACAAAAAATTACTTTTACTTTTTTTTTATTTATTTGCCATTCGATATATTTAGTAAAATAGACATTGTCAAAATTGAAATTTTAATTTAACCTCATGTTTTTAAACATTAATAATCACTACTCATAAACATGCATACACTATTACACATAAGAATGATATGATACATTTTTAACCTATTTTTATTAAGTGTATATAATTCCTGTAATGAATAAAAGGGGTTCTTGACAAGCCAAGCATAATACCTTCAACATTGTTTACTTAGGGTAGCATCAAGGTTATTATTGATCTTGTTGTATACTTTTAAACCCACCGACAAATGACAGTTTGATGATTTATGCAGCCTATAGTATCTCAAGTTTATGTCCCCTCTATTTCTTGTATTGTATTTATGAATTTCATTTCTCTTGGGCAGTTCATTAAGTTTACATACCTAACAATGTTTGTATACCTAACAATTAATAAAATACTAATTTAAAATTAATAATAATTGATAATTTAATTAATTAATTTACTAATTAATAAAATAAACAAATACAAAATAAATCTTAGTTGCTGTTGGCAAAAAAAAAAGAAAAAAAAATGAAATAAACTAATGAACAAAAACAGAACAATAAATAATTCTTTTAAGGTGTTTAGTCATCTTTTCATTTATATAAATTCTGTTTCACAAAGAACAAACTTAAAAAAATAAACTTATTAAAAACTAAAATATAAAAAATTTGATATTCTCTATACAATACGTAATAAAACCTATTATAGGACGTGCCTGTTTTCGGTTCTACAACAAAAGAAAAATTAGCACCCCTAAAGTACTTGCAAGACTACACTAGAAAAAATAGAGTGGTATTACACAGTAAAAAATCAAATCTATGAAATGCAGTGTAAATTGAAAAGAAATCTAAATTACAATTCTCCTCCTAATTAAAAACAAACATTACAAACAAGACAACAAAAATTCACTAACATCAATCAAGAACTTTAAAAAAAAAACAAAGAACAATGCACTTCATCTAGAAAAATAACCTGGTATCAGTTGCATTAGAAATTTTGTTTCGAACTTGATGTTATTTAAAATGTGGGAATCCTAATTACAATTGACTCCTGACCTTAGATTATTCCTTATATTTGCATTAAATATTCATCTGTTGAAATCTAGTGTTTGTTTCTTGCAGCCTTTTGTTGACATATGTTTGCAATACAAAAACCACCACGAGGCCCAAAAGTACATGTCTAGAGTAAGGGATGACCAGAAAGTCAAATATTTTGTCAAACTTGGGTAAGTCCAAACATTAAAATTTGTTTTATTTTACTAGTTAGTAATAAGAATCAGTGTAACTAATTTCAGATTGAATTTGCAAATGTGAATATATGAAAATGAACCTAAACCACTAAACCTATATGAAAATATAGTTAGTTTCCAATATTTCCCTAGCTGCACCTTTCAAAAATGTTTTGTGATCTCGGCGGTCAAACATGCATACGCACATGTAGATTAAATCATTTTATACAATTTCACCTTCATTTTACAAAAGAGAAATAAAAACAGAAGAAATTCAAATAAGAAATCTACAAATTTTAAGAATGATAAGTCAAAATTAGATGTGTTTAACTTTAGTTTTCCCTAATCTAGAGTTTATATTTCAATTTGTTTTTGCTAAACATAATTAACAACAGAAATTAAATTGTCTCAAATCTTAAAACTAATTAACGAGAAAAAAAACAGAAAGAACCAATAAAGAAAACTGTAACAGTAAAACATAACAACAATAACAAACCTAACAGCAAAACAAAAGCAACACTATAAAACTTAAAATAAAGTACCATAGGTAGTTTTAATTATATCAAGGTACATGGTAGTGATCTAGGCCTAGTTCTATCTTAAATCATATAGTGTGTATATTTTTAATATTATTACATGAACCAATTTTTGCTGCTTTTACACCCCTCCTTATAACTTTGCTCTTCTTTATGATAATATTAGGAAATTTACAAAATAGATTGAGGACCAATATGTTATGTTGCTACAAACTAAATTGAAAGGTTTATAATAAACAGTTCAAAAGATAATCGGGTGCAAAAAGTATAAATTTTACTACTCATTAATTAATTTACTCGTCATTATTATGAAACACTTTCGGTGGAGCTGGATTATTGAAATTTTGCATGCGTAAGGTCTTCAGATACAAATAAAGGGAAAAATAAAAAACTGAAACTTTTACCCGATTTAGGTTTGAGTATAATTCGAAGGTTTTCTTTTGTAAGATTTGTACAGTTTCTTGTCATACGTTGTTGCTTTTGTGTTTCTTATGTCTTGTAACCCAATTTAAAATTGATCCTCAATAAGAATAAAAGTCGAACTTAATCCTAACTAAATATCTTAATCCATAAATCAAACTGAAGGAGCTATTCCTATTACCTTAACTAAATGTGTTATTTTATCTTAAATGAAATATTTAAATATATGTAAAAAAAAACAACTTAGAAAAATAGAGTGAAATTCCTTAAAAACATAATAAGTTGAAAAAAAGGCACGTCCCTATAATAATAATAATTACTAAATGTTTGACCCATAAAAGTAGTAAGATCAAAAATATGACACACTTCCTTGGCTAGCAGAAGAGGTCAATTTTAATTTTTAAAGAACCTTCAGTATGTCACCGGAGTGACTTCTGTGGCGGAGGACTAATCATGAGTGCTGGTGGAGTTAAACGGAACTTGTGATTGTAGGTAAAGAGAGTAGGTTGTTACAAGTGTTACATTATGAATTTGTTCATTCTTATAAATCTCTTTAAAAAAATATGATTTAAGAAGAATAAGACCTTGCTAAGTTGAAAATAATAATATCTTTAGGAGGATGATCATTTAAAAATTATTTTGATAGTTGAATCAGTTCAGACTTTCAATTAGCTAGACTCGACTGACTGTCAAATTCGGCCGGCTTTCACAGTCACTTATGATAATTAATATGTTTTGTGAAATCTTTGTTAATATTATTAAACTGAAATATCAGGAAGTAGTAAAAAGGGAGTCAGGAAGTGATTGTCAACAACAATCATTACAATGTTTGTACTTATCTTACAATGTTTCTTACACATTTCTTGCGATTGTAGCAAATTAAATTATTGTTGAGTAATATTAGTAATTTCATATTCAGTTTTTTAAGGGAAGTTCAAATATTATTGAACAGTAATGCTGTTACCTGCGCTTAATATGTTATTGTCTTATTCTTTTTTGTTCTATCTTGTAATACAATGCCTATAAGCTTTAACTTAAATTTAGTTGAATCAGAATCAGATATGAAATTCTACTTTTTACGTGTGACTGGCGCACACTAGGTCAGACATTTTTATAAGGGACGTAATTTTGTTTGACTTTATATTTAATAAAGCATTAAACTATTTTGGTTTCCTATGCTTTTGTGCTTAAAATTATTTGTGCCTTTGGTTCATATTAAATCATAAAAAATTTCCATTATTGAATTGAAATTGCTGCCTTTAATTTTTTGATTGGTAATGTGACTGGTTATTAACATAATGCATTCCAGAAAACGGTCTTAAAATAATGAACATTATTTTCGCTTAATGTATATAACAGTAAAAATATATATTATTTAAAAAAGTGATTGTGAATGTATTACAGAAAATAAATGTATGTTTAAAAACAATTCAAAAGTATAAAAGATGATTTGCTTTAATTAGATTTACTTGATTATAAGTTTTCTGTACTTAGTATTTTTTAAGAAAACATTTACAACTTTGTTTTAAACAATGAATTAGTTAAGCTGAAGGTTTTAGTTGACATCCTAGTCTTGTCAAATGATTTGTCATAAAAGATAATATTACTTCAAAATGTATGAATAATTTTACTAACTTGTTCCAATTACGTATTTATTAAACAATTATGTACAAAAATCATATTATGTATGAAGTATTTATAAAATTACAACAAGTTTTTAAAAATTGTCTTGAAAGTAATAGTTTTCTTGGTATATTTTCTTTTTGCTTTCTACTTATAGGAGTGTTCTTAATATTTGTAACCCCTCTGCATACACAAACGTTACAAATCCAAATGACCAGTAAGTGTTTGAAATAATATTAACTTATTCAATGCTTGTTGCATTTGTTATCTTGAGTTCAGACATTTTAATAACACACTTTTATCTAGTTCTCATACAATTTTATTGTTTTGTTATTATTTGTATTATTTTTGTTTATTTGAGAAAAAAAACTTTGTGGTTATTAATGTCCAATATTTATAAAAAAATGTGACAGTTGTCAATTACCCATATTCCTCATTTTGTTTATTTTTACAATATTAAAAATGAGAATGAGAAAATAAGATGTTGTTTTTATGTTTCAAATACTTTTAAGAACAAGAAACCTTATCAAATTATACAAAAATATTTAGAGTTTTAACCTAAACGTGACAGAGTGATATAACGCTTAATTATTTTAACCTTTAAAAGTTTTATGTTTGTATTTAAAAAAATGTAAATAATATTTATTTTTTCCTATATTTGTGTTGTACAACATGTCCCATAACATAGAGGTCACAATTATTTTATCAACTTATTAAGCACAGGTGAAAATCAATAAAATTAAATCTTTGTAGTTATTTTGTATAGACGTAAAGGGCTTGTTCCTAATTTTCAACTTTTTATATTTCCACATGTAGCCCATATGGATTGGACAGTTTTAACAATTGATTGAATAGGTACAATACCTGATTTGTCATTTTCCAGTCCAGTAAATCTCTGGGTGAATACTGCGGTTTCAGGTAGCCTATGTACCCATTTTCAGATCATAGAAAATTATGTAAAAATCCATTGAGTAGGTGGTCAAACACCTAAAAACATTTGCCCGGATTAGGCTTGGTCGTAATATGACCGGTCAAGGTAAACGCAATAGATAATCATATTTTATATTCCGTTATATATTACATAAGCAGATGACACCATCGTATTTTATGACGGCAATGACAGAGAGCAAATTATGAACAACTACCTCAACAACATACACCCCAATGTTAAATTCACTTAATTTCTAGAAATAGAACATGACAATGACAATAAACTAAACTTTATCAAAATCTAACCATCAACTCAATTTTAATATATCTTGGAAACCGACAACTAAAAACCAAATAATCCACGCCACATTCCATCATCTATATTCCCAAAAAGCATCAGCGTAAAATTGCTTTGTTCATCGCTTTCTTTCCATCCCGCTGAAACAATCCGACTTTGACCATGAAATGTATGTTATCAAACATAAAGCCCTGACTAATGGATACGACACCTCCATGGTTGACAAATTCGTAGTACAACAAAGAATAAAACAATAGCTAAAATCAAAACGTCAAACAAACTTTAGTCTATATTGAATATATCTATTAATAAAAAGCTATACTCAAGACAAAAAACCGATTGCATTACTAGAAAAATACTGCAATTCATATTCTGAATAGAATAGTATTAACTATACAATATTGTCTAATCATGCCTTTGAACCAAATAATTGAAGTTTGTTGGACATTTTGTTCTTAATAATGCTTTTAATTATTTATAAGTCTGAATTTGTTAGCAGCAGATAAATGTACTGTACTGCTAAAATATCAAAAAGATTCTGAAACTTCTTTTAAACTATTTGTTCACCATATTTTATTTTCTGCATAGTTAATTTTGTTGCAGATTTTATAAATTTTGTTTTGGCCATTGAATTTTTACAATTTTTTACATCTAAAAGATTTTAAACAAATTTTAATTTTATTGGGGAACACATTATTAGGAATTTAGCTTACAAATATGTGCATAAAGAATTTTGTGAGTGTATTGTTTGCAAAATCATTTCTTTACTATCAATAGATTCTATCCCTTAAAATATTACGTACAACTGAGGCTTTTGTAATGGAAATTTCACTTTTTCAAAGCCAAATATTGTGTACTACAGGTTTGTTTCGATATAACATTACAAACCATGACAATGCTGTTACATCAGTTTTCACAATGCCATGGAATTTGTTGTCAACTTCTATGTTGTGACAATTAGTTTCTAAAAATTGACATTAATTTACTTGACATTAGCCAAAAAAACCAACCCTCAGTGAGACAAGTGTCGTAACACAAAATTCATTCTCATGTTAACTGATTTTCTAAATTAAACAAGGTGAAAATGTCGCTGTAATTCGTTTTTAATAGTGTCAAACTTATAGCACTTACTTAACACTAACTACAAGATCAAACTTAGTTTGATTTGTGAGATTAGGTGTTGTGATACAAAATTCTGTCTTGACAACTGACGGTAAGTTAATTTCCATTACAAAAAAATTCTGTGACACTTATGTCTTACAAACACGAATCTTCAGTTAAATTTCCAATTTGTTATCCATGTTTAGTACTGTATTTTACCATGGTGACTACATACTGTGAATCCACAATATGCTTTTTTTGTGAGGTTAGAAATGAGATGTGAAATGAAAACCTACAATATCTCTTCCCTTTCTAATGTAAATTGTATTACACTTACAAAGGCCTAAATTAGAGGCAATAGTGTCATATTTCAGAGTATTTATCGTATATCATACATAGATGGATGATATTCCCTAGTTAATGCATCTTAATTTATGTAACAAATGCTTTTATCCTGTCTGTTGTTCTTTGTAATTTTGAATTACGCTTACGGGTCTGCATAGTTTCAAGTAAATAATAAATAATCAAACTATATTAAACACACTACTGTAATGAAAGAAAATTACTTTTGTTAATTATTAAACTTGTTTCTATTAAATAACTTTGAAATGGTATTATCACCATTCTGACCTTACAGTACACACAGAAATCACAAGCACCTAATACTAACTCGATTAGCACATACATCACTGGTACAAATAACTACAAGTAATGTAATATGCATGTACTGTTTAAATATGTTTTACTTTATTTTGTTTGTTTATTTTTGTTAAGCTTTACTGTTTGCTTAGCTACTCTTCAGAAAGATTTAAAAGCACAATGTGTTTGTTTAAATGATTTGTGTCAAATCAAATAAACCATACAATTTTTACAGCAGGAAATATTTGTTTACAGTAATACCAAAATTAAATCATATGGTAGATGTATATGTATAAATTTAATGTAATTTTAAGTAACTGTTTGTAATTTTTATGTGTATATCTAATCACCTTAAATGAAATTCACTTACAATGCATGAGCACTTTATAAACTCACTTTTAAGTTTTCAGAATAATGTTTGTTTGTTGTTAAATCTAATATTGTTTCTTGAGCCTCAAGTCCTGGGGTAATATTACAAACAATATGTATTTTTTTAAATATGCTACACAATATCGTAAAAAATTGCTCTGGAGTTTTGAATTCATGTTTTAAACATTTTTCATTAGCTTTGCCGGGAAATTCATTAAAATTTAGTTGGCTTTCAAAGCGTTAAGTTCAGCATAAATCTTAGTCTTTCAGCATAATAATGTAGTTATTTATACAAATTACAGTAGAACCCCTCTTGTCCGCCGCTTCGGTTAATCCGACCGGTGTTCGAGCCGAAATTAGTGACGTACATTCTGTTAGGCCATTGCTGTTAACTTGCTGTTATCTCTTATCCACTTTAGTGCTCCAACATCATTTCTGTTGTTGTGCGTGTTTTTTGTACTGTACTGTGCAGTTTTTAGTGTTTACAGGAAGTCCTTGTTCCGCTTTACGCTATCTCACTTTTACGCGGTAAAAAAAAGTCAAAAATTAATTTGAAAATCCAAACCGTTTGTTTTAATTACTAAAATCCATTTTAATGTAAGCCTATTTGATCAATATACTAAGCTACGTATGACGTATTTTTGGCTATCGCGACAGTCTATAAATAGTCTCCGTAATACGCGGTTTCGTTTTACACAGCACATTGCCGGAACGCATCTACCGCGTACAATATACTGTTTGTTGGTTGTATGACAGTGTTCGTCTGTGTTCGTTACAGTGTATTTGTTTTACATTGTGTGTAAAGTTGTGTGTTTTTATCATGTCAGGAGTGAACCGTTGATTGTTAGAAAACCCATCATTTTTTCAGAGGATAATTTTCTGATAATCCGACCTTTTTTGCGTTCCGACCATAACCCCTGTCCCAAAGGTAATGGATTAGAGGGGTTCTACCGTATCAAATTTTTGGCTTGCTCATATTAAAGTAAATATTTAAACTTTTTTTTATAATTTGTATGTCATTCTGGCAATTTTCTTGATTGCTCATTCACATTAATGGGCTAAAAGGAGTCTATTATTTTTCAGCAACCCTAAAAACATTTTTTTTAATCATCATGACCTTTACAAGTGAATCAAATGTTGGCTCTGTTACAGTATAAAGTACTAAAGATTTCCTCTCGTAATAAATTTTTAGTGATTATAAGATGGGCTTTATTTAAGCGTAAACAATATTCGCTAATAGACCTTTTTTTATATAAACTTAACTCTAAGATGTATTAGTAGCAATGATTGAGCGAATGACATGATATCACCATGATTATATTAAAATACAACCTTCTTTTGTTTCGCCTTTTAACTAAACTATTTTAAATAATCTTTGCCAAATTACTAATACTTTTAAGCGGGCTTCATTAGATAACGTACGTTTAAACAATAACTTTTCTTAAATTATTCACACTTTTTAGTAGTGGCTACGGTACTAATTAAGTTATTTATTTTATAGAATGATGGATGAAGCTCGCCAGACAGCAATAGAACAAAAAGACCTGGATTTGTTGTTGTTTGTGCAATCCAAAGGAGGGGATACTCCCGAAACTACATCTTTAATAGCCGCCATGTCAGCGGGCAAGAAGTGAAAACATTAGCATAGAAACTACATCTTTAATAGCCGCCATGTCAGCGGGCAAGAAGTGAAAAGATTATTATTACAGAAACTCAGGTAATATTCTTTGCAAGAGAGGTAACTAGTTGCTTATTTTATTTAAACATTTTTCAATTGTTTCCATATTCTTACAAAATTAAAGTTTTGTAACATATAAAAAGTGCTAATTTTGAAAGGTACACGTTTAATCAGATGTTTTGGATGTTTGAAATAATTTAATTTTGTCTTTGAAGTTTATTTTTTCAAAATAACTACAAACCATTTTCAAATAGTTGAACTCCTTAAATCTTGTAATAAATAATTTTACTCCGCATGTATATAACATACCATGTATATAATATGTATGTAACATGTATAATGGAATAGATTTGCAATAAAAAAAGATATGACCTACAAATGTATGTATATTAAAAGAAATTCTAAATACTGTACTTTGTTGGTCACAATTTTAATCTGCTTTCATATGAATCTGTTTAAAATGTTTGTTAACTGGACTTGAATAAAAAATCAGTATACAGTACCTATTTCTTTAGCAGTTGTATTTTCCCTTCTCATAGCAATCAACTTTTTTTGAAATATATTGTTAAACTTCAAGACAAACTTTAACCTCTCATCCCACTTAAGCTAACTGTAGAAACCTCTCTTTTTAAGTTGTATGTTTTTCCTGAGCTAGTTGTATAACATCTGCCTATTTAGTTTAGAAGTTACAAAGGAAATGTTATTTATGAGAAAGTATGTATATACTTTAAAGTATTTTTATCAGAAATTATTCAATAAATTTATTCATGGTATCTCATATTTGTTGTAACTATCATGTTGTAAAATACTTTAAAATATCAATGTTGAAGCGATATTAGTATTTTGTATATTAATTTATAATTTATATTCTTTAATATATTTATATATATAATAAATAGAAAAAGTATAAAATTTTATATATTAAATATGTGTATAATAAATGTTTGAAACAGCATTGTGGACATGAAATTTTTCTGACTATGAAGTTCCCATTTCTGATTGAAATCTTAACCTTTTGCACTCTATTTATTTGACACTCTTGGCTGTTCCACCAGATCCAATAAAAATGTGACTATTTGAAGATGTATTTTTGTAAATTTGCCAAAAAAAAAACTATAAACAGTCATTTAGTTTGGAATAAACCAGATAATCCTTATATATAATACGTGAAGCAGTTTTTTGTGAACAGAACTCCTCCCTTATTTCTGGAACAATTTTAACGTTTGAGGTGTCAAAAAATTCGTCTCATATCGTAGTTTTGCAATAAGGTTTCAGATGTCAAAAATTCTTATCCTTAATGGCGTGAGCTAATCTCAAAGGTCGGGTTTTCCTTACAAGATTAACATGGAACGAATTTAAAAACCATTTCTATACAAAACAGTTGTTTATAATAAGAAACAAACTAATCCAGCTGCTTTCGTGGATGTAAATAATGATGTTTAAAGGATTCAGGAGGTTATAAAAACATTTCAATACAAAACGGCTGTTTATAATAAGAAACAAACTAATCCAGCTGCTTTCGTGGAAGTAAATAATGATTTTTTAATTTAAGGTTATTTAAACTCATTTTTGAGTATAAGTATCCAAGTCACATAGATAATATAATTATGGTACTTACTTCCGTCTTGTGACTTATTGTAGCTTTTTTAAAAGTTACGCGTTTCGGAACTATGTTCCATCTTCAGATAATCACTCTTGAGAGATCGTTAGCACATTAAAACACTAAAAACACACAAACATACATATAAATTAAATACGAACAAAATTTTTGTTTATAAATTTTTTAATATTTAGGAGGTTATAGGAACCTTCTTAATGTTAAACAGATAAAGTCCGATTCTCTTCGTTGGTAGTTTTGTTCAAAGAACAGAAAATGCCTCGAGTTTATAATAATCTTTTCTCTCTTTTAATAATAATAATGCCCCACTAG
>JAGFPH010000094.1:609388-624800 GCA_018207615.1 Philaenus spumarius
TAAGTTATAGGTCATTGTGTGATTCATGAGATTTGATATCATTATAAGTTATTAATTATAACTGCTGTTATAAAATATAGAAAATGATTTAAATTGAACATTTAACATTACTTACCATCTTTGTATTGTGGTTACTATTAATCCTTCACCTTTATTATAAATGAAACATCAACATAGGTTTTTAGAAAGTTTCATCGGAGTTGGGTTGCGAAGCACGCAGAGGTCTCCCCTAGTAAGGAAAAAATTGATGAGGGATTTTAAAAAAAAATTGTTTTCATTGAGTAGGCTTATTTTGAATACAATCTGTCAGAAAAATCAATCAATTATTTTGTTTTGTAATTAAACTAAAAATAAGAGTAATAGAGTTTAGAGATTTGAAAAGTGTTTTTTACACTTAAGTGACTATTATAAATAATTTAAAAAGTAGTCTTCAGGATTGACAACATTTTTTATTGAGTAGGTCTATTTTGAATATATTAGGTCAAACCAGTAAACAAAATATGTTTTTTTATGAATTTAAAAGCAGTAATAAAAATTATAGAGCTTTGAAAATACTTTTTACAGTAAATATGTCTGTTGTATTTATATTTTTATTCAAAAATTTATTTTAACAATAACATTTTTATGAAGTAATGGTACATAACCATGGTAACTTATAGTTTAAAAAGTTGCCATTTCTCAACACAAAATAAAACAAAAACAGGATTACTACATTATTTACATAAACTAAATTTACACAAAAGAGTTTTACAAAACTGCAAAATAATTACATAATATAATAAAAAAATCACCACTTGAAAAAACATATACAATGTTACAAGATGCAAGACAACAGACAATGCTAGTTGCATTTCTCGATCATGACTGGCAAACTGCTGCTCAATTTAAGAGAGATGTAAAATATATTCCACAGCCAATATAATCTGTCACGGGCTTCTATACTATTTAACAACATTGAAGTCTCATTAGACCGAAAACACCAGATTCTACACTAGATTAAAACATAGAAATCATATTAAAACGTGTTTTGGAATGAGTCCGACAGTGGAGCGCAACAGCAAATTAGCGATGTCGGACTGAGTTTGCATATGAAGCGCAAAAGATTAAACTAGCTGCTTTCATTGGAATGTGTATTACACTACCATTCAAGATAACTGTACATATTCATTTCATAATACTATAATTATAAGTTTAGGTTCAACATTAAGTTTAACATTTAGCCAGTTAGACCTCTAAATGAAAAATAGCAAGAACAATAGCCTTATAGTACAACAAGATACATAAATGTGAATGTAGTCTTGAATACAATTAAGGGAGCAGAATGGTACAGTATTTAAGATACTCATCTATTTTGTTACAGTTGGAACTTCTTAACACAGTTACTGGTGTTTGACTTATTTTTGTTGTACATTGATTCTCCTTTTTTCTGTATTTAGACTGGCATAAAGTAAAAATGTTAAGCAAATACATATTATGCAATTATTTTTGAAATAATACAAGCAGAAAGTTGGAGAGGCAAGGTCTTCATTAACAACCATATGACCTAGAGTTTTTTTGATTAATAAGTTTTGTATGTATGTACAAAGCTACATTTTAAAGTGGGCGGACACATCAAATAGAACATTGTTTCTAGAACATGGGAATCAGAGAAAGTAAGAAAATAATATAAAATAGCCAGGAATAACTGTTTTACACCAATGAGTTCTCTGAGGATTGAGGGATCTTTTTTTTACTCCAGCTTGCCGTAACTCAAGTTGTTGAAGTCATTTTATTTTTCAGCAGGACCAGTCAGTACTGTTGCTAGAACAATGCAACCCGCACTAGGTTCCACGACCAGAGGGGTGCAAAATCTAAAATTTGTTTACTGGCATTTTAATAAAATCAAATCAAATTTTTTAGATAGTTTATAGTTTGTTGACCACAGATCAGAGTAGGTTTATGACTGTTATGAGTGATTAAAATAAAGTTGATTAGTGGGGGGAAGACAAGAATATGTTGTGGGTCTGTAGCTTCTTGTAAGAGAAGTTTTTCAAAAGTCAAACTTATAAAGAGTTACCTAAGATCAACCATAAGCCAGTCAAGCCCTTATAGTTTAGTTTACGGATTTTTTTAGTAGGGCCTATTATTAATAAAAGTTGTTGCTTTTTTTATGAACATTATTTTATTTGTATAAATTATCACAAAAATGTGTCCTTATAGCATCCAGTAACATGTTAAAGTAAAGTAAATCTGTTCATTTATTTAAAGATGTCAATAGTAACTTAATAGGTATATTACGTAAACATAAGTATCATTATTATGAGGCCCCTTCTTCTTCTCTTCTTTTCTTGTTGTTGTTGTTGTAGATCGGCCTTTTTCTAACTAACACGCTATATGTTCAATATTAATTGATTAATAAAGTTAATTAAACATAACCAAGATATTAGTTTATTGTTACTATCTATATAATTAATACGCTACATGAAACTTTGTCGGTTGAACTCCTCCGCCATTTCTTAACCGATTTTATCCATTGACGTCTCATTGGAAAGAGCGTGTCGCGTAGATTTGCAAACTGGCCGTACATTTTTGAATAAGTCCCTTGGGCTCTGCCCCAGTGGCTTTTAAAGTTCCCATGTTAATCTTATGGAAGGTCAATCTTAAGGAAGAAGAAGAAAGATTTCTTTTGATTTTATCAGGGGCACAAAAAACAGCTGTTCATATGAAAAGCTTAAAACAGCTGATTTTGATGAACAGCTGATTTTGATCAACAACTGATTTGGATCAAAAACTGAATATAATTTTAGGTTAGGTAAATCAAGCAATAGCGAAGCATTGCCGTGTCCACTAGTTTATATTAATTCAAATCACAACAGGCAGCATATTATTCAAATCACAATATTATTCAAAGCATGTTAGTTAAACAAACAAATTTAGCAATAAAGTGTTAACGGTAAAAAGGGAGGTTAGGCCTATAGAATTTTTGTGTGAAGTATTGCTAAGTAGCCGTGATGATGGATTTAGCAAAGCACATAATACCGTTGACTGGCGAGGCAGATTGGCCTCTATGGAAAAGAAAAATTTGAGATTTACTTGATTACCATGAAGGAGCAATTGATGTAATTGACGGTAAGTTTAAAAAGCCAGAAGATCTGACTAGTGATGCTACTGCTGAAGAAACGGCTAAACACAAGGCAGTAAGTGATCTTTATCGAAAAGCAAACAGTTTTCAAAGTCAGTGATCTCTAGTACAGAAAAAGATGATTTATATGAAAAAATCATGGACAAAGAAACAGCTCATGATGCTTGGGAAGCCCTCAAGCAACGGTTCGAGGCAACCGTTAAAGATCAACTCTTTATGATGTGTAATGAATTTTTTGCATTTAATTGGACATCTGGAAATGATGTTTCAACACACATAGCTAAGATAAAGAGCTTGTGGAATGAGTTGAATAATGGTCTTATTTCTAAAAAGGAGGCGAAGTTGCCTGACTTATTATTGGTGTGTAAAATGCTTTATATACTACCTACAAAGTTTGAAACTTTTCGTTCTAGCTGGATGTTGCTTACAAAAGATTCTGAAAAGACGTTCGATGAACTATCTACACAGATGTGTTTATTCGAGAGAAACTTAAAATCGTCAAATAATAGTGAAAAGTTTACTCAGGAGGCTTTACTTGTAAATACATGCAAACAAAGAATGCAAAACGCAGACAAATTTAAAAAGTCATACAAACGTGAAGGCAAGTGTAACTATTGTAATAAACCTGGTCACTGGATACGTAACTGTAAAAAATGGATAGCTGCTGGAAAACCTAGGAAAGATGAATATACCAACAAAAGTGATGTGCAAGTAGCTGTAATGTTACCGATTTTTACTTGTAATTCTCATACGATTGAGAGAAGCAAAAGTAAGTGGTGGATTGATAATGGAGCCACAAAACATGTTACAAACTGTCCAGATTATTTTTCTAAATACACAAAATTTGAAAAACCATGTATAATTACTTCAGCTGGGAAAGAAGAATTTCAAGCACATGGAAAGGGTTTTTTAAGTTTAATTTTCAAGTCGGTGGCAAAAATATAGTTATAGCCTTAGAAGATGTGTGGTATGTGCCAACTATCTCTAGAAATTTGCTCTCCATTCTGGCTGCTCACGATAAAAATCCTAATAGTAAGTTTGAAACTAAAGTTACGGACTGCTTTTTAAAGGTCAATGGTGTTGAGATACTATGTGGAGTTCATGAAGAATTTGGAACTCTGTACAAAATAGCTATTACTCCAATAATTATTCCAACCAATACGGTAAACACTGTATTTGCTGACAGTTCAAAGTTACAACTTTATCATGAGAGATGAGGGCATCAGGACAAAAGACACGTAAAAGATGTGCAAGAAAGGGAATTATACATTAAGGTTAATCTAAACAGAGATATATGCGAGCCCTGCATCTACGGAAAGGCACATAGGTTACCTTTTGGTTCAAGGAAAAACGCAACAGCCCTAGGTGAACTAATGTCGGCAGATGTAGTTGGTCCATTTGCCGAATCTTTTGGCAAGAAAAGGTATTACGTTGAGTTCAAAGATAGTTATACCATTGACTATATAAGTACTAGACTAACCGAGCTAACGGGCGGTCTGTACCGCAGTCCAGGACCATCAGTAGACGTAGTACAGGACCATCTCGCTAGGAGTCGTAAGGAGCTGCACCGTTATTTGGCAAAAGACAGAAACTTGTACATCTGCATAACATAGCAGAAAACGTACTGGTTTTCATTATTAGAGTGAACTAAAGGTTGTTGTTGTCACTGAAGCTGCCTACTTGATGTTGGCTTTTGATGTTAGCTTTAAAAAAACTTCAAAATCGTTCCTTTACCTTGATGTTTATTGCGTTTATTACTCTACCACTCATCTTACTAATATAATAATTCTACTGAAACGTTCACCCTTTAACGTTTGGTAACCCTATTGATATCTATTTCTGAAGATCTACCGTGCCGATTTTAGTTCTGTTTGTTATAAATGACAGAAAATGTTGTCATTATTATAAAAAAATTATGAAATGTCAATTTTATTTCATTGGCATATTTAAAAGGGCACTTTTTAAGTTTTTGGGGTTTTATATTCAAATCCTATTATTTCTGAAGATCTACTGGCCGATTTTAGTGCTGTTTGTTTTAAATGACAGAAAACGTTGTCATTACTATAAAAAATGTCAATTTTATTTCATGGGCATGTTTAAAAGGGCACTTTTTTAGTTTTATGTTAAAATCCTATTGATAACTATTTCTGAAGATCTACCGGACCGATTTTAGCGCCGTTTGTTATAAATGACAGACAATGTTGTCATTATTATAAAAAAATTATGAAATGTCAATATTATTTTATGGTTTTTAAAAAAATGGCACTTTTTGAGTTTTTTTGTTTGTTTTATGTTAAAATCCTATAGATAGCTATTTCTGAAGATGTACCGGGCCGATTTTAGTGCTGTTTGTTTTAAATGACAGAAAATGTTGTCATTATTATAAAAAATTATGAAATGTCAATTTTATTTCATGTGTATATTTAAAAGGGAACTTTTTGGCTTTTATGTTAAAATCCTATTGGTAGCTATTTCTGAAGATCTACCGTTCCGATTTTAGTGCTGTTTGTTTAAAATGACAGAAAATGTTATCATTATTATTAAAACATTATTGAATATCAATTATATTTCATCGGTATATTTATAAGGGCACTTTTCGAGTTTTTTTTTATTTAGTTTAAAACCTTTTCCGGTTGAGATTGGTTTCTGGAGATCAACCTGGTCGATGGTGCGGTTTGATTTAAATGAAAGAAAATGTTGTCATTATTATAATAAAATTAAGAAATGTCATTTTTATTTCATCAATATATTTATAAGGTCAATTTTAGATTTTTTTTAGTTTTAGGTTTTTTATTGATAACTATTTCTGGAGTTCTGCGTGTCCGATTTTCGTGTCGTTAGTTTTAAATGAAAGAAAATCTCATTATTTTAAACAAATTATTAAATGTTATTTTTTCAATTATTTTGCACTTTTGAGTTTTTTGTTTTTAGGTTAAAACCTTATTTTTTACTATGATTTTAGTTTTTTCCCAGTGAAAACTTCATTAGGTTGGGCACTTTTTGCATGGAGAAAAATGATTGAACTCCCTTCACCGTCATCGTCATCGCACTTACACGACATTTTTTAAGGCTCCGTCACATCTCCGCAATTATTTAAGGTTCTGTTGCATCCCCGCAAATATTTAAGGCTACGCCGCATCTCCGCAATTATTTAAGACACAGTCGCATCCCCGAAATTATTTAAGTCTCTATCGGATCTCTACAATTATTTAAGGCTCTGTTGCATCTCCGCAATTATTTAAGACACAGTTGCATTCCCGCAATTATTTTAAGCTTCATCGGATCTCCACAATTATGTAAGGCTCCGTCGCTTATCCACAATTATTTAAGGCTCCATCGCATCTCCGCAATTATTTAAGATCTCATTACAACATTATACATTATTAAAAAAATACTTCTTAATAACTCGAAAATAAAGTTAACTATATGAACCTAACATCTTTTCACTTCTGACGGCAGACCCACAACTGCCTGTTTTTAAAATGTCATTTTTATTTCATCAGTGCATTTATAAGGGCACATTTTGAGTTTTGGTGGTTTTAGGTTAAAACCCTTTTGATTTTATACCTATTTCTGGAGATCTATATGGCCAATTTTAGTGGTGTTTATTCAAAATAAAAGGGAATATTGTATTTATTATCAAAATGTCATGAAAAGTAATTTGTATTTCATCGGTATTCTTATAAATTTACTTTTTGAGGTTTTTTGGTTTTAGATTAAAACACTTATACGACATATTTACGAAGATCTTCCGGGCCCATTTTAGTTCTGTTTATTTGAAATAAAAAGAAAATATTATTGTTATTATTATAAAAAAGTTATGAAAAGTAATTTGTACTTCATCCTAATACTTCTTATAAGGACACTTTTTGAGGTTTTTTGGTTCTAGATTAAACCCTATTGATACCTATTTCTGGAAATCTATGCAACCTATTTTCGTGCGGTTTGTTTTAAATGAAAGTAAATGTAATTATTATCAACAAAATAAGAATTGTCATTTTTATTTCATCATTTATTTATTAATTACTTGTTAATTTATTTATTACTGTTATTTTTATAATTAATTATTATAACAATTTCCAGGAAAAAACAGTTTATTAGGGGGTTTTCTTGCTATGGACATAACGGTTGGGAATTAATGACGCACACGTTGTTTTGTAACTATAAACAGAGTTATTCTCATAAACACATTTCCATAGATTTAGTTTCCTATTGACACTTTTCAAAAATATTTTTAATCTAAATTAATTTAATAACATAAATTTACTTTCTATTGGGGTAATGAACGCATTAAAATATACTGAGTTTTTTTAGTTGTTTTGCTCACCACATTAGGTGACCAAGTGACGTAGCCAGTATTTTGTAAAGGGAGGTGTCTGGCCTAAAGTGGCCTACCGGGGGAAGAGGGGGAACCGGGGTGGAAAGGGAAGGGACGGACCCTGAGGCCCTGAAAACAGTGTTTTGATACCATTTTTAACTGACAAATGCATATAAAAAATACGTTTTTATATAAAAAAAATACAAACTTTTTACTAAATATTTCAAAATACTTAAGTACAAAATATAATTAACTAGACTGTAAAGAATGAATTAATTATCCAACTCCGCTGATATTTTTCGCCAAGCATCTAATTTTATATTTTTGTGATCAAATGATAATTATTTAGAGGATCCCAAAGAATGGATTCGTTTCTAAAGGATTATATTAATTTAATTTGCTTCTGAGCAATCCATAGGCCTACTTAATCAATGAATACCGGTTTATTGGAAAACAATAATCAAACGTGCGCTGAAAACGACAAACCTTTCTCGTCCAAATATGTTCGGTGAACATTCAAAGTGTTCTTCGAAAATACCGACAGGAGATGGATCGCTGCGTCCGCGCGTGCGACCCGTACAAAATATGACGAATTCAATGCGCACGAGCGGTGCGAGCGTGTGTGTGGGGACTGTCAAGGGTTAACTTTGTCGGTACAGCGTATAGATTTAATTTACTTTTTGTACAACTGGTAAAACATTTATCTTTAAAGTGCAGTTCACACACAACTTTGCGGCTTAGAGTTGTAGGAGCTAGGGATGACAGGGTCTCATTTGAACAGTTGACAATCCATTGTTCACAAATTTCTGCTCTTTTAACTTGAAAAGAAAAAAAATGAAGGGACGGATTACGACCTTTCGTGTTGCTGCAGCCAGTAAAACAACATTTGTGCTGCCTTTTACCTTTATTTGAACTTTCCATTGTTCGAGGTATAGCCGAATCATATAATTACTGAATAATCTATATTATGATAAACTTATGAACTCAAAAAATATATACACTAATATTACGTACGCACTATTCTTATTGAAGGTCTATGGTCTACCGTACACACACCCACGCAAATTCTCACACTTAAACTCACACTAACGACTCCAAACAAAAACTTAAAAAAACACACTACGACTATTATACGATAAAATTAAAAACAAATCATGAAACTGATAAATTTTAGGTTAGGCACCTGCTGATAACGATCTCCATACTAGAACTGGCGTCATATCTACGCACCCGCTAAAAGCTGCTAAAAGGTTGGGGTGAGGGAGGAAAATCACAAGCCTTATCAGTCAATACGTTGCCAAACGTTGCTACTTCACTTGTTTAACAGTCTTAGTTAGGCTTACAGTTTGGATTATACAGAGTGATACAAAAGTCCGGCCACCCATTAATAATTAAAAAAAAATTACAGACCATTTACTGGACCATTTTTCACATAAAAAAAAATCGGAAATAGCCTATTTTTAAAAATTACAATTTTTTAAATATTCATATGTTTGTTAATTTTAAATTTTAAGGGCAGATATTTCGGGAAATTATTTTTTATTATGTGTACTTGAAACAAGAGGAAGATCAAAATTTGTCATGTTATTAGTTTTTGCACAATTGCAGTGTAAATAATTTAGGCCAATATCTTTCAATTAACCTGAGTGGCTCGATTTAAATTTACAAAACGGATTCTGCAGTGGAGAAGTGCTACGCAGATGATCCGCTAAACATACTTGAGGTTTATCTTTTTTTTACTTATCTCACTTTTACTTATCTGAAGAATTTTGATTGGAAGTTAGTCAGAATAGATGGAAGAACAACGATGTTAAGGGTCTGCTCCAGTAAACGAGAAAGCAACCGGAAACGCAACCGCTTCTCACTGTATTCCTATCTAAACAGTGCAATTTCTTGCAGCTGAACGCTTTGACATTGCCTCATTTCAAACCATTTTGTAAGTCTATCTTTTGTAATTGAGTGTTGAAAAAAAAAAACTGAATATTCTTTATACAATTTCGGATCCGGCTTTACAAATTATTTTTCATTATTAATTTTTTATTGTGTTAGGAAAAAATTCAAACTTTGTACTTACAAAATATCAATTATATAACAAATCAAAAGCATTTAAAAAAATGTAAATTGCAAGACGGATGCGTATTGTGACTTTGCTTAAAATGAGACCTTGCAAACAATTTTATGATAAAGAGTGAACGAAATAAATGGTTCGAAATTTAACAATGCTCTTATGGGATAAAAATCCAAGATGGCCGCCACTACAGCAGACCCTTAATTTACCGCAATGTGCAGAAAAATAATGCAAAAAGTAGTAAACGTTGCAATGCCTTGTTTATTTCCGCGAACATTTGTGAAGCTTCGTTCTGAGTGGGGAGTGGGGTTCGTTTACTTCCGCCGACCTTCGATGTTATTTGTCCACTGAAAAATATTATATTATGTTTAAACCGTTTTTATGTTTTATATGCCAAAAAGTGTAAAATGTACAACTTTGTTGTAAAAATAAATAACGTTAATTTTTGAAGTTATAGTTCTTTGCGCCTATTGTAATCGGGGTGGGGTGTCGGTTGAGAAACCACGTCACGCGTTAGGAGTAAAATCCGGAAAGTGCCTTTTTTACCTTTCTTCGTATATTCGTATACTTTCCTATACTTCAAAACGTCGGATTGATTTGAAACTTAGCACTTATCAAGGACCGATGACAATGCAATATTAATTTTGTTGGGTGTAGTAAGTGAGCACTGATCATGGTCCCCTGAACACGTTTTCGGCAATCATTAAACATTTTATATGCAGGGTGATTCACGACGATATGCAGAAACTTCGGGAGCTCATTCATTTTGTTGGGTGTAGTAAGTGAGCACTGATCATGGTCCCCAGACTAACTGTGACCAACCAAACAGATGCAACGATAGTATTCATAAGCGTATGTAACAAAGAAGGAATTATCCACTTAGTTTTAAATTGTAGTCCCTTAAAATTTTGAATTCATACCTAGCATTTGTTTATTTTTCCAATAATTATAAAACAATATAGGCCTAAGTTAAACTTGAAAATATTTATTAGTCTTTGGAATAAATTGTGTTTAAATGTTCTTTAGAACAGATGAGGTACGATCCATATGGTACTAGACTATGTCAACGATGGTAATTTAAAAAATTAATTATCAACCCAAAAGCCCAAATATATATATTAATTATTAGTTCAGACCCCGAAAGAGGAGCGACTCGAAGGATCCTTGCCCGGGTGAAGATTTTTCCTTGAGCCTGCTCTGCCCACAACTACCACCATTGACTATAAACAAAATGGTCGCCATTTTGGTTATGGTTGTCCTAAAAAAGATTTTTTTACATCAAAATTCTTATTTCAACAGGACCTTTACAGTGATGTATCACATAACTATTGGTCTAATTTGAAAATTTTGAGTTACCCCCTCCCCCACCAACCCCCTTTCGACCAAAATTGAACAATGGGTATTATGTTTCTTTAGCAGCCCCTCACTGTAACAAAATATTGCCGCAAACCGCATTTAGCTATTTTAACAAATAACCAAGATAAAGGGGTGTGCAAGTTACTCTACAGTCACCCTGTATAATATACTAACTGATAATTTCTAGTTGAAAATAGTGTCAAAAGTTTATTTTTGACAAGGTATTGAATAATTACAAGACAAGTGTATGTCATATTATGAACAAACAAATCTATACATATAAAAGGCAAAGCCCTCACTCACTCATGTGAAATTTGGTACATGTATTTGCCACAGGGGAAATGATTTTAAAATATTTGGCCTGCAAGGATTGAAACAACCCCTAAAACAATACATATTGTTTCTCTGTTTGAAGTTATTGTTTGTTAATGATGGATGTTGAATTTTATTATATTATTCCCGAAACGTCGTGTGTGATTATTTAACACACAAATGATGGCAAATGTCCGAACATATTGTTTGTTATATATTTCAAAAACCTTACCACCTAGGAACTTGAAATTTGGTACACATATTGCTCATAGGCACTAGAGGCGCACTAAGAAAGCATTTTAAAATATTTGGCCTTTAAAGGTTGAAACAATCCTTAAAACAATAAATATTGTTTGTTATATATCTCAAAAACCTTACCTCCTAGAAACGTGAAATTGGGTATAAGTATTTGTCATAGGAGCAAGAGGCATAATAAGAAAGGATTTTAAAATATTTGGTCTGTAAGGATTGAAATAACCCCTAAAACAATAAATATTGTTTGTTATATATCTCAAAAACCCTATCTCCTAGGAACGTGAAATTTGGTACACATATTTTTCATAGGACCTAAAGGCAAACTAAGTAATGATTTAAAATATTTGGTTTTTATGAGTTGAAACAACCAATAACAAAATAAGTATTGTATGTTATAATTTCCTTAAAGCTAGAAAACAAAAATGTTTTACGTTTATTTCTTACACGATAGATGTAAAAAGTAAACCAGTTTTACATTTTGTAACGTTCTGCTAATAGGTGAAAATGCATTAACAACCCCTAAAACTGTAAATATTAATTGAATACCGCCTAGGAACGTGACATTTGGTACACATATTGCTCAATAGGGGCTAGAGGCGAACTTAGAAAGTATTTTTAAATATTTGGCCTTTAAGGGTTTAAACAACCCATAAAACAATAAACATTGTTTGTTATACTTTCCTTAAAGCAAGAAAGCTGAAATTTTATACATTTATTTCTTAGAAGATAAATATAAAAAATAAAGCAGTTTTACCATTTTATCAAGTTCTGCTAAGGTGTGAACATTTAGTAACAACCCCTATAACTATAAATATTAATTTAATACCGTTAAGAAACGTGAAATATTTGGTTCACATATTGCTCATAGGCGCTATAGGCGCTCTAAAATAGGATTTTAAAATATTTGACCTTTAAGGGTTGAAACATCCCCTAAAACAATATATGTTGTTTGTTTACTTTCCTTAAAGCTGAAAATTTTTACATATATTTCTTACAAAACACATATGAATACATTATTCATACATTCCTTAAAACTAGAGAGCTGAAATTTTATGAAAAGTAAATGACTTTTACATTTTGTTACTTGCTGCTAGGTGTGAAAATGTGTTAACAACCCATAAAAACAATAATTATTAATATTCATACATTCCTTAAAACTAGAGAGCTGAAATTTTGTACATTTATTTCTTACACGATACACATAAAAAGTAAACCAGTTGTACATTTCGTTACGTGCAGCTAATGGTTGAAAATGTAATAACAAACCCTAAAAACAATTAATAATTTGTATTCTTTCCTTAAAGCTAGAGAGCTGAAATTTGGAACTTATTAACTTTAAGAAAATATTTAAGATGTAACCTAATCAAAACTAACCCGATCTATGCATTCGCAATTAAAGACGCTGCAAATATCAAGCTAAGACTGTGATTTACCAGTCTGTAGATTTAGCGGTTGAAAAAAAAGACGCTCTTCACTCTGATTTTTTTATTTATTTAATTTATTTAGCACCCATACCATGACGAAGACAATTTACGGGCAACCAGTGAACAATAAGTACCAAAGTAATTGAATATAAATGTTATAATTCACTTTAATAATAATAGATGAAAGAAAATGAGAGAATACTATGACAATTAATTATAAATCATGGTGATGCAACAAAAAAATTCCCTGTAGCGAAGCAAGGGTTTTCAGCTAGTAGATAATAAAGAGATGCATAAATGGTTCAGTTTTCATTCAAATTAAATATACAAAATTTCAAGAAATAAGTTCTTAAAACTAAAAATTATGAAATCAAATAGAACAAAAAATACATAATTTATGAAGTTTAATGGAAAAATATCAAAAATAATGTGTAGCATGTATATATATGTATGTGTAAAACCGAATCCAGTTTTGTAGGTTTAAGACGTAGCGTTTAGAAGAATAAAACCTCTATTTCAAATATATTTAATTAATTAAGTGTAGACAACAACGCCATTTCTTTTTAGGTTGCAAGAGAACCTATTGCTCAAAGTTTAAATCAGAAGTCGGCTTTGTGTAAAGAGTTGTTTTCTAATTACACAAAGTAACAATGGGTCAACATTAACATTAATTTCTATAATACAATATGATTTATATGCCTATAGTTACAATATTCTTTTAATATTCCCGTTAACATTGTTTTATTGTAATTGTATGTAATTAATTTAATCATTGTATTATCTTTCAATAATAATAACGTGAGTGGACAGTGGACGTTGTAAGGAACAGGGCTGGTGATAAACAAATATTAGTCAAGAGAAAAGTGCCAGCCGTTGAGAAAAAACGAAAAACCTATGCAGGAAGCTGCTCGGCTTGTTTGCCACATTACGGTGGGTAAAGTGACAAAGTGGTAGTGCGAGGGGGAAGGGGAAGTTGTGTGCTCTTCCTCGAAACTATCTCCTTCTCTCTCGCACAGTACTCAAAATAAGTCTTCGCTTATTAAAGCCATCTATAGTTCGTGATTTCACCACGGAGCGCTGGCCTACTGCTACGCTTAAGACTGGCTTCTTGTTACTCCCGATAGATGCCCTTGCTGTGCCGTCGTTTTTCCTGGCTTCATTTACTACTATACTCTTGGGACGTCTACTCATTTTTACATAGTCAATGGTTATACTAAGTACCGTTATTTGTTTCTCATTAGGGAGAAATCTGAAGTAAAAATTGTCCTAAGACAGGTACTCGCTAATGCTAAGAATCAAGGTCACTGCATAAAGGAGTTCCTCAGTGATGGTGGAGGTGAATTTGAAAATGCAGAGTTACGTGATATTCTCAAAGAACATGGAATCAATCAACGATTAACAGTGCCCTATACGCCCGAACAGAATGGTGGCAGCGAGCGCGACAATCGAACTTGTATTGAAATGGCAAGAACGTTCAAGTATGCAAATACAGATGCTAATTTTCCAGAAGCCATTTGGGCTGAGTTAGTCAGTTCCGCAGTCTATATTCTGAATCTAACGGGTAAATCATCAGTAGAAGGAATAAGCCCTTTTGAACTATGAACGAATAAAAAACCAAGGATTAAACATTTAAGAGTAATAGAATCCATTTGCTATGTTCATGTTCCATCTGAGAAAAGGATAAAAATGGATGAGAAAGCAATAAAAGGTTTTTTAGTCGGCTACTGATATTAGTTCGGTCAAACAGCAATATGCAGTTTCTACTAAAAATATAGACGATAATGTTTTCAAGAGCTGTCTTGAAGATGAAGAAACAGAGAGTTTATTCACTAAAGATGTGGCAGAGAAAACGCCATTGCATAATCTTTGAAATCGTTCAACGCTAAAGAAACCTACACATTTGAATGATTATGTAATGATTGCAGATGATTCTGTTAGTTTAACTGAAATTCCACAAAACGTTTGAAGATGCTACGAACAGTGAATTCTCTTCTCAATGGAAGAAAGCAAAGAATAGTGAAATGGCTTCTCTTAAAGAAAACGAAATTTGGGAACTAACCGACTTACCAACTGTAGAGAAAGCTCTACCCTGTAAGTGGGTATATCGTTTGAAAACCAATGCAGATGGATCAGTTGATCGGTTTAAGGCTCGCATAGTAGTTAAAGGATTTGTTCAGCGTCAAGGTATAGACTACAGTGAGACGTTTAGCCCAGTTGCAAGAATGAGTACAATTTGATCAATTCTTAGTGTTGCAGCAAGTGAAAATCAGTAATTTGAAACATATGCCAATATTCAAGTGGATAATTCTGCAGCTCTTAGACTTGCTGAAAATCCTGAGTTTCATCGCAGGACCAAACATACAGACAGAAAGCATTTCTATATCAGAGAAAAAGTAACATGTAAATTATTAGGAGTTCAAAAGATTTCAGCAGATAAACAAGTAGCTGATGTCATAACCAAACCCTTAGCAACAACTAAATTGAAGACTTTTTGTGACATGATGGGACTAAAATGAATACATAAGTTTTTTATAAAAATGAATTACCTTATAAGGTCC
>JAGFPH010000094.1:625200-637674 GCA_018207615.1 Philaenus spumarius
AATTTGAAGTCACAGGACGGACCTTATAAGGTAATTCATTTTTATAATTTAATTGTGACTTGGTACCGTAAATCAAAATGTTTATCAAATAAGTTTTTTGTTTGTTTTGTTTTTAAATCAAATTAACAAGGGAAAGTGTTAAAGTAAAGTAAATCTGTTCATTTATTTAAAGATGTCAATAGTAACTTAGGCCTAATAGGTATATTATGTAAACATATTATGTATCATTATTATGAGGGCCCCTTCGTCTTCTCTTCTTTTCTTGTTGTTGTTGTAGATTGACCTTTTTCTAACTAACACGCTAAATGTTCAATATTAATTGATTAATAAAGTTAATTAAACATATAACCAAGATATTAGTTTATTGTTACTGTTTGTATTAATTCAAATCATAACATAACATTCGAAATAACTTAAACTTATAGCTACTTACATTATATTTGAATTTAACCCTTCAACGTGTGACTTTTATGAGAGAAACTCCTCCTGCTGCGGGACTTTTTTTAAGTTTTCAGGAGTTATGAAACATGTTTGAATAAAAACGTTAGTAACTAACTTATTTTTTGGAATATTTTAATGATTCTTTTACTAATTTAAACAGCAGATTACATTCTTTTTGGTAATATCAATAACACATGAGTTTATTTGTGATAACATATTTACATACCTGTCAAAAGTTAGTTTTAGTGTGGTAGTCTTACCACAAAACACACACGTAAGAAAACACTAATAAAACTAATATAAAATATTCAAAACACGATTTCCGAACGTATTCAATCAACTAACAAACATAAAACACACATAAAAAGTGATCAAATGTAAACAAAGACGTAGTAGACACAATGTCACAAACTTGTGTGGTAAAACAGCTGTTCCACTGGTGAACTAATTTCGTCAAGAAATTCAACAGAAGTAACGTATGATTTGTTTTCAATCAGCCAATTCTGCTACAATATCTACAATTATGCTACATTATGCTGCAATATTGATCGCTTTGAGATGGTTTCAAGTTTAGCTGCTAGATAGAAGCATCTGATGAAATGTTCCTGAGCGTACGCTATACCGGCTATACGTCAAAACGCACCGAAGGAAAAGAATGCCCGGCGTATCACGTACGGCAAAACACGTTGAAGGGTTAAACTTGTTTTATGAATATTTATGAATGATTACTTAATAAAAGTGTCATTTTACTCAAGTAATGGTTTGTTTAGCAAATACAGTACTTATTTCAGTACTCGAATAAAAGTAATCAAATTAGCCGGAACCGGTATTTTTAATTAGTACTTCCATGTAGCCGTATTCGTTGTATTCGAATACAGCTGAGTAATAACTAAGTCCACCTCTAATTTATATGAGCCTATCAAGGTTTTACATGTGTAAAATTTAAAAAATCTTTCCATGTCGCTAAGAAAATACATTAAAAGAATTTATTTTTTGTTGGATTGAGAAAATAATACAAAAATTCCCCATAAATTTGAGTGGGGGGGAGTGTGGTCGTGTGGATGTTGCAAGAGGGGAGGGGTGACAAAAGACTGTCCGCACATTAGTCTTGGCAATTCCACTGAGCAGGACATCAGTGTTTTCAATTTATTTAAGACAACCTTTTCATCAGTATATTTTAACAGAACTGTAAAGTTCCTTTTAAATTTTCTTAAATTGGCCCAAATAGTCAAATCTTGTCTTTTAAAGTTATAATGAGGTCGCTGTATCTTTTATCGAATTATGAGATTATTTGTTCACAGTTATGCATAACTATTTGTAGGTCATGAAGTAAAATTTGGAATAAGTCCAAAATATATTTTAGTGTTCAATAAATACATTTGCAAGTATGTCAAACAAAAATAAAACTGTTTTTAATCAGCTTTGGTTAAGCGTTTTCACCCTGGATATTTGCAGTGGAAGGTTATAAGTTACAAGCTTTTTGTAAAGATTGAAAAAAGGTATTAGACTTGAGCAATATATGTAAACAACCAATAGTTTCTTATCAAAATTGACAGTGCATAAAAGTAACATAATCATAGTTGTATAAGTTAATATTGTACCCATCTACAATTTAAAAGAAGTATATGTTTGTAATTTTACTATTAGTATAATAGTGTAGTGTAAATTGCAGTTGTAGATTGCTGCAACTGTAAACGAGTTTGCTTTTTATAAATTGGTTCATATTAATATTTAAGTTTCTTGTTTTGCACTAAATAAATAATTACAGTTTAAGAAACTAAAGATAAGAAAATCTTTGTAACAAGGAATACAAAAAAGTCCATCCATGTTCCTAATATTTTCATTAGCATTATTCAGCTTTATAATCTGACCAAAAGTTTAAATATTATTAACACTCAAAAGTAGTTATAAATAACTAAACTAGACCATTTATGTAACAAAATGCTATTTAACCCTAGAACCGGCAGACGGTACATAATGTACCGTCACTCCTTCACATTTGTAACGAGTGATTGTATTGAATATTTGACCCACTAAAAATCTTTCAATTTCAAAAAGACAAACACCATTGGAAAGGTAATGTTTCAAACTTTAATTTTTGTATTTACAATTTCTTTCTAAAACGTATATTTACATATGTAATCGTCGTTTTAAAATGGTAGATTTCTGTAAACCTGATTCCACGCGTGGATTCGAATACAATTGTACTGTTATTTCCCACTTATTCAACGTCCCAGACCATCTACAGTAATATTTTGATCAAAATTATAAAGCTACCATGGGATTCGTCAAGATTTGATCTAGCTATAGATGCCATGCAATCCGATGTCAGTACCATACAATTTGAATGACTAAGCTTTCTGTAAACCCTTGCGATTGGACAGTTTTGAAACCAATGAAACAGCACATTTGTCAATTGAGATAACACCCACAATCCCTTATGTTTTTACAGATTTCTTTATACAATTCTGTAGAGAAAACTTGCAGCTTTCATTCGATGTGAACTAAACTGGATATAACCTGTTTTATCTTTAGTCAAAGAGCGGTGAAAAGTACAAGGTTTTCGTAAATTACAGCGGTGGAACAGGACTGTCTAGCTCATTTGATTCTCACGATAAATCCCAACGGACGTTTTGTTTCATTTACACGCGGAATGTTTAATTCGATTGACCTCATTTTTTTATTCAACTAAAGATATTTCAAACACTTTAGTGAACTAAGAAAAGACAAGTATATCGTTCTTTTCTTTGATTTATTCTCTACACTTTGTTATAATAATATTTCATTTTTGGTCAAATAAAATATTCCTAAATTACGTTTTAAACCAGGCCTACTTTTGTTAGCACCCTTGTAGTTGGAACATAAAAACTGGTGTAATCAAAATAATAAATTTGAAATTGATAAATGTTTTTATACAGTTCTATTTAGAACTAAATTACGAAACTTTTTTACATTTATGGAAAAAATTACAAAAAATGTTTACTACTTCTTATGTAGACCTAAAGTTGAACTTTTATTTTTCGTAACTGAACATTTTTTGTTTCTTGAGCTAATAACTTTGTAAATTTTACATCTATCATTTTTTTACTGGCATATATAAATTCTTTGAACCTTTCTCTAAAAAAAAGCTATGGAACACTTTTAGATTGGGGTTCATTTACTATTTTTGGCGAATTTTTGAAAAAATCCTTGCACACTCCAAAAAATCCATTTTCGTTAAAGCCGCCGGTTCGAGGGTTAAATTAAATCTATTTGTAATGGTTTAATATTGTAAAATATAAATACTTTGTTTGTTGATGAGGAGGAAGCCCAAATGTATGCATTACAGTGTATGTGTTACTAAATGTAGTTCAAATGTTGCAATAAAATAATTCAAAAATATATCATGAGTTGGTCAGGGAAGTTCAGTTAAAGTTATAACCAAAATTCTGTAGGAACCTGTAGAAGCAGGATAGAGCTACACAGTATTTCTGGACCAAGTCCATGGTAAATCTGATTATATCTATAACTTCATCCAGCCCTAAATACCGAATCAACAATATTTCAGAAACTTACAAGTTTCAGTAATTTTGTAATTGTACATTCACACAAAAATGTACAACCAATAAGTGCTCATTGTTGTAAGGATTTTTAAATAAGAAGATTTAAGTTTAAAAATCATAAATTTTAATATAAATAAAACATTTAAAATTAATACTAAAACTACACAATGTCTTGGGTATGCTTTCCTTCAAACTGAGAATTAATATAAAACTTAATATAAGTAGTATGTCACTTTTGGTTTAGTTTTTAGTGAAATCTGATTTTCTAAAAAATTGTAACTAAATATTAAGTTGACTTTAGTTTTTAGGTTGTTGCAAGGGATAACTATTAATTTGCAGCACAGTGGCAGTTTTATAATAAATTATTACGAAAAGTAATAATAAATGAAAAATTCATTTTCAAGAACAACTAAACAAAACCGCATGCAATTTTCACTTTTCAAAGTACTTTGTAGTTTTGGTTTTAGAATTTTACTAGAAAAATGTATCAATTCTTTGTAGTAACACATGCTTGAATAATTGTATAACAAACAGTATAAGTAGCTACATAAACACCACACCTGTTTAAAACAAGTGCATTAAAAGTTTGAACTTAATTTTATTATTAACTGAAATACTAAAGTGAAGTTTTAGTGGAACTATTAACCTGAATGAATTGAGGATAGACAAAAAGTTGGTTCTGTTGATAGTAAATTTTTAAGTTCATTAAGTTTAATTTAATTTCTCATTTTAAAGGAAAGCGTACCTTTAATTACTATTGTATCGTATGACCATACAAATATATCACAAATCACTAGCCTCTTTTCTTTTTTACAAAGTTTGTGTGCTATTTTAGCCATTAGGTGGTTTATAAAACCATGTTGTCATTTTGGAACCCTAAATTAGATGATCCATTGACTTTCTTTGATGGAGTTTTGTGTTTTCTGCAACAAAATTCATGTTTGGATGTAATTATTTGATGACATAATGTGTACTATATTACTTATCTTTTCCAAGCAGTGATATACCCTTACTCTCCCTTCACCTGATTCACATTTTTAAACTTCTTCCAATTTGAACCATTATGGAATAATTATATATAAATTCATTATTCAACTCTTTGTTATGCTTTATAATTTCAATTGCCTCATTTATATTTAAAATCTTACAACCTTGCTACTTCTGCATTGAGCATAACTGTATTAGAACATCTTTGTTTGATGTAATAATTTATCCTTCCTCCTTTCAGTCAATTTTGAATTTAAATTTATTAGTTATACCATTCTAACCTCCGACACACCTAACATCTTTTTAATTGAGTAGCTAAACTACAAAAGAAGTTCATAAAATCACAACTTATCTTCTAGTGTGAATAAATATATGCAACTTGAAGCACATACCAAAAAAAAAGATACCAACATATTAACAATATCAATCCTTTTGTTGGTGTTTGATTTACAAAACATACTAATTAAAAAGTATCAATTTAGTTAGAAACACAATAGCCAAACATAAGATGGTGAAATAACTGTAATTATCATGATCCTTCATGCACACCAATTGCAATTGTGTGAACTGACAATCACTTTGTTTAGATACCAGGCCTGAAATACACATTAAGCTTTTTCATAAGTTCAAATGAAACATGGGTCGACAAAGAGTTTGTTAACAAGATATGGCTGGTGAAATATTTCAACTATTTCAGTGAATTAAGGATACCAAATTTGTAGAACTTAATTGACAAAATTGTTAGTTCCCTGTGGTTTTTGACCTGAATAAAACAGATCGCAGAACCATATCTGTAGTAAGAATGTTGGGGTAGTAAGCAAAAAATTGGGGTAAAACCTTTTTCTTTTTTTATTTACAATAACTTTCTTAAATTGAGTGATAAACACAACATAAAAAATGTGTAAAGAATTCAATTGTGAGAAAATTAAGGCAAGTGCAAAACAAAAATAAACTACAAGAAACGAATTTTGTCATCTCAAAATATCCAAAACGTGACTGAAAAAATGTCATTAATTTTTCAAAAGAAAGACTTTTAACTTCTGAGAAAGTCTAGAAATTTAATCATTTGACAAAAATAAAATAGTAATACTTGTAATCAGGAGATAAGTTACATAAAACACCAATTTAATAACTTTATCTATAAATTTGAAAAGAAAAAAACATAATGCCACAAGACATACAATTTGAAACCTAAAAATAACCATGATTTAATAAACAAACTGTTACTAAATTGGGTGTGGGATTTCTGTAAAGATGGATTTAAAGAGTATACGGTATAGATAATGTCAAGTTTAAACTTCTATTATAATATACATTAAAATTGGGTTATAAGGAGTATTTCAGATTTTGTTTTTTTACTGTCATATTTATGGAATGTTTAAATTTTATTAGTTGTTTATCTTTTTATCTTATGTCAGCGAAGAAAAAATGTATAAATAAACAAATATTTGATTTTGATTCATTGCCCATATTTATAAAGTCCACAATACCTGATTTTCTCTGTACTGTATATTACGCATTGTTTTAAATCAAATTACCAATCAAAGTCAGCATACAAAGTATTCAATCAATCAATCATTCAGTGTTATATTTTAAACAATGTAATGTTATTTTCACTAAGAGAAAATACTAATGAGTTGTTAAGCATCATTAACAGTAATTTACATACTTTCCAAATTCCTCTCCTTCTTCCAGCGTTTGCGGTAGATCACTATTCAAGGTTTCAGGCAAGAGTAATCCTATAGCTGCACTAATCAAAGGTACTACGCCAAGGAGTAAAGGTGATAAGTAGTAGTTGTACTGGCTCTGAAATGTTTTCATTCAACACTAAGTAAAACCAGTTGTTATAAATTCCTCTAAATTTTCTTAATTCTGACCAAATTTTTATAAGAAATTATATACCTTTTTTAGAATTGTAGTTGACATACTACATCTCTAAAGTTTGTTTGGTAAACAAGTAAAAAGTTAAAACATAACATACATATTACATAATATACAATTTACTATTCCGGTATATATGTTGTTTTACCAGTTACATTTCAGTTTCTAGAGTCTTAGCTGTCTTTTTCCAAGATGAATGTGTGATCGTTGTTCAGATTTACATTGAGTTCAAATCTTACAAACAAAAGTGTAAGATAAGAATACATTGATTTTATGTTTATTTACAGTTTCCAATAAATTAACAATATCATGTTTAATTCATACATTTTTTTAAACTAAGTGTGTACATAATCAAAAGTCTACAGGCTGACCAGCAATATTGTCCGTAGAAGTTCTCAATGATATAAAATTTGTTTAATTCACTCACCAGAAGAATTACTGTAAAAATTATCTGCATAAGTAGGAATATGACGAACAACTGCTTTCAGGGCTGCAAAGAAATTGCATCCAAATCTTACTGAATTGGTATGAAGTAAAAAAGTAACATGTAAGGTATTGAAGTATTGATTAAGTTTTATTTTAGTGATGTGGTTTCACTTGGATTGCTACTTAAAAACTTTCTAATGTAGGGTGCTGAATATCATCATGACAAACAATTTATTGCATTTTTAGATTTGGATATGGGATAACATTGGTTTTAGAAGGTTGAGATATACATATGTTATGAAATGGGATGAGTTATGGGTTGCACTTGAAAGAGGCCAACGACCGAATGATATGAGTAAAACTGAGTGAGGACAGAGGTCTTAAATAGAGGACAATAATTGGAGACGGAGCTTTTTGGGGTGAACCGGCCAGTGTGGACGTCTAGGCGAGATAGCTAAATTGAGCCACGAAGACGAAATAATTTCTTGTGAATATTGGAAAATAATTGTTTTGTATTAAAATTTGAGTTTAAGTAGAATCAGTTGTTTGTTTTTGTATTTAGATAGTTCTTTATTTGAGTGTTATCCGTGTTTGAAAATTTTGGGAAATAGATTCATTTGAACTCAGTTTTGCTAATTGATAAATTTGTTGTTGCTTAGTATCTAAAGATTTGTGTTGTATCCAAGATCTTGGAACAGCAGACTTCTTGGGGATGTTTTAACCAATCATCATACAATTGAGCGGTAGTAGAGTGGTGCATTTGTTAAACACGCTCGTCCAGTTTGCTACAGTTGGAACCTCCAAATAAAGTTATGTAGGTTCGAGCCTAGTTGGATTTATTTGAACTATACTCTGTTCCCCATCTCCATTAGTCTGACATAAAGTAAAGATTTTACATAACAAAATCATCCAATTGATAAGTTGAAGGCAAATATTAAAAGCGCAATAAACATTAGTGAACCAACATTTATAAAGGTGGCTGCTAATGAAATGGAATGTTACGAATCTTTAATTAGGCTAGAGAAAATCGCTTACAAAAGTATTAAAGGTAAATAAAGAAAATTTAAAAAAAAATATATATACCCTAGGCCTAACAATTGGTGAACTTAACCTAACATTATTAAGCTAGGTTTCCATTTCAACATTTCGTCCAACAATGTTGGGGATTTTGTTGGGCACAATATGTTACAAGCCTATACATACTTTCTTTGCATTGAAGGCTCAATGTTGCAAGTCTTGGACCTGCTTACATTCTGTGCTTACAACAGTCTTGATAAAATAATAACTAAACCATGGTAACAACAAAAAAGGTGATCTGCACATTAGCTGCTTTGCGCCCAACATTGCACCAGAGTCCAGGACTGTTTCCATTGTGTTGGTCACAAAGCCGCAAGACACTGCCACTCTACATTTTTGTCCCCAATGGTGCTATGCACCCAACTTTGCGCCACGTCAAATTTAAGTATTTCCATTTCAACTTTGCGTTCAACATTGTTGGGCTCAACTTTTGTTGAAATGGAAACCTAGCTTTAGAAAGACGGTTGAATACTTTTTGCAACACACATTACATTTTATTATAAAGCGGTCCCTGTGTAAACTTACAAGGGAAGCAATAAATGGTGCAATCATCGAACCTATCCTGGCACACATTGAGCCAGTTCCAACTCCAACATTCCTTACAACAGTAGGAAATAGTTCTCCAGAGTACAGATAAACTGTGCAGAAAGCTATACCAGTGCCTAAGATTCCAACACTCGCTAGAGCTACTCTTGGAAAGTCTGATGATTCTGGATCTGAAATTATTGATTATAATTTTTAAATAATCATGTTTTCTTTGATCTAACAACAAATAACTTCATCTAAAATATATAAATTAAATTAGTTGACTTCTCATTGAATAGAATGTCATTAGTACAGAATTATGAATTTATTCAATTTTTGTTGATCCAATTTATTAATGGTTAAATGGTAGAAACTCTAACCTACATTGTGTATCTACTCATAGATACTGGTTATAAATAAAAGAACTACTGAAAGCATATTGCTAAAAGCCACAAACAATTTTGCACTAGGTTGTTTTAGGATATTATGCCGTTTCAGTGCATAATGTATAGGCTATACTAAAAATATATAAAGAGGATTAAAATATTTTCATTATAATAAAATGCATTAGTTTAATTACAACTCAGATGTGCAACTGATCTTTAAAATTACTTATAAACTAAATATAGTGATAATGATATGACAATTAAATCATTAATGATTTCTAGAAAAGCATTTTAAATCTAATGAGAAATTGAGAAATAATACACTTATTGATTTTACTTTTTGGAAATATGATGATAGCAAAACAACAGAATGCTGCTATGAGCTGTCCACCAATCAAGGCTGGTTTTCTTCCCAACTTATCCATTATTACAATTGATATAAGCATTCCAGGAATTACTAATGAACCTGGAACAAAAATATCACATAAAACATCCAATAATAATGTATTGTTTATTAGAATAAATTATTGATACATAAGTAAGTTACTTAGTGACTGGTTTCTGACATGCCTTATTGGTGAATGATAATTTGATTTATTAGAAATAAATGACGAATCTCTATTTCTTTATATATATAATAACTCTTCTGTATGTATGTATGTCACTGAACACCTCCTAAACGGCTGGACCAATTTTGATGAAATTTTGTGTGTGTGTTTGAGTGGTTCTCTGGATGGTTTAGATAGACAATTTGAAGGGGTTGAAATGGGGTTGCTACCTCTATACAATAAATATAAATTAAACTAACATTCTACAAGCTTTAAAGCTAAAATTTTGTAATATGTGTAACTATTTTTAAGGGATATACAAAACTATTTGCAATTTGATTACTTAAGTCAAACGGATGAAATGGAATAACTACCCTTAAAATGAAAATAATAGTCCACTTACTTTTTCTATATTCTACAAAACTACTCAACTAATTTTTCTAAATTTTCACAATTTACACATATTAGTACCACGATTTTTTTTTAGAGAATATCGTCATTACAAACAAAAAGATTTAAATTTGGTAGCTACCCCTATACAATAAAAATAAATTGCACTAAATTCCTTCAATCTATAAATCTAAAATAATTAATTAATTATTTAACATTATTCTTAATTGATATATAAAAGAAATTTGCAATTCAATTACTTAAGTCAAAGGGATGAAATGGGATAGCCACCCTTAAAATTAAATCATGCAATAGTGAAGCATTGCCGAGTCCACTAGTATTTTATAAAATTTAAAATGCTACCTGATTGGCTGACTCATCACTATATCTCCCAAACTACTGAACATATTAAAGTGAAATTTAGTATGGTGATTCTACACTGTAGGCACATAATAAAAAAGAGTTTTTCTTGTGTTACCCCATACAATACTTTTGAGTGATTCAAAATGGGGGAGAAGTAGAAAACACTTGCAAAGAAGCCTTTACTACATATCTCTGTAACGGACCCTCGCTGCCAGTCCGGCTCACCTGCGTCCGGCTCCTCCAGCGATGGCGTTTTCCCTGGTCGGGCTGTGCCTTCTGTCCTCTTGCGGACGTACGTGCGTTGTCAGGATGTGTGGTGGTGATAAGGTTCGTTAAAGAAGCGGTAATCGGGTAGTTGATTTAACATTGTTTATTAAATCAACTCTCTGCTGGTCCCTTACTAAACTAAACTAACTCTAATCACACAAGGCAAAGGCAAGCATAATTCCCCCCATTTATGAGTCTACTCACGGACGCGGTTGCTCTCAGACTGCCTACTGCATATCTTGATGCTTCCAACTAAGGCCCCCCCCCATTACTTTACTCTAAACCTCGATCCCAGCAATATAAAACGCCTGCATCTCTACCTAATCTATTCTATTACTTTATATTCAATTATTATTATTATTAAGTATTACAAGGTGGAGGGTACCCGTCACATCTCTATATAACCACTTAAGCAAGATAATTATGTTAATTCGGTATGTTCCTATTATATCGCTGGTAAACCCCAAAATAGAGATTTTTAATTATTCCAAAATGACAAAAACCGTAAATCCTTCTTGAAAGCAATTACAATATCTGATTACAATATCTGTTTTAAACTAGAAACATAAATTTGGTAATAATTTTACCACTATATTGTAGGTATACCCGAAAATATAAATTTTTGAATATTCCAAAATGACAAAAAGTGGAAAATCCCTTCTTGAAAGCCATTAAGACATTAACTTAATCTAAAAATGTGAAGTTTTTCAGTAATGTTCCTATTATAATTGTACGTAAAGTTAAAAAGACAAATTTTCGGATTCTATTAAAAAAAGCTGAAAAATAGAATACCTTTCTGGAAAAGCCATAACTGAAAAACCACTTAAAATTTGGTGACAATGTACTTATTATTCTGTAGGTAAAGCCAAAGAGAGAATTATTTTTATACTATTAAAAAGTGGATGAAAAGTATGAACTCCTTGGAAAAGTATATTATGTAACCACTTAAACCAGCAGTGTTATTTTTTTAGGACTGTACCTATTATACTGAAAGAAATCTAAAGAGAAATAATTTGGATACCGCTACTATTAAAAAATGGCTTGTTCAGAATTCCTCTGGATAAGCCATAAATTATATTCACAAAATCCCTTAAACTGGAAATTTGATACTAATTTTCCTTTTATATAACTAAGAGTTCCAAAGATTATACTATATAGATTATAAAGATATATACTATGTTATTTATTTTGTTTGTCACCAGTCTGACTACTGTTATAAATATAACGTTAAACAACTTACCGTCGTCAGTAGTCAATTGTGGTATTAAAAAAAATATATGATAGTTGACTACGACTACTGACGACGCTAAGTTGTTAAACATTACATTAATACTATGTTACTGGCCATAAAATGTAATGTGTTGATTCAAATGTCCATTTTTGTAAAATCTTATTGCATTTATTACAATTTGTTTTTGGAAGAAATTTAATGTAAATTTCTGTTTTGTAACCGGCTATAAAATTCGTATAAATTGCTAAACAAATTAATTAGGAATACATTTTTATATAACTCTATGTTTTGATCTGCCAGTTTGTACATTCTTTTTAGCTATATAAAAGTTAATGAGTTTGAAGCTGTTATCTTTTTACACATAGTTTTGTATGTTAGCTGACTGAATATACTGTGTAATACTTGCCTGA
>JAGFPH010000094.1:667181-695686 GCA_018207615.1 Philaenus spumarius
CCCCCCCCCCCCCCCAGGTGCACCGGGAGCATTTCGTATGGTCAGAAATGAAATCAGCCCCCCAAAAACACCCGAGAGGAAATGTTTAAGTCTCTGTCGCAACTTGACAAATTTCTCCCTCCCAGATCGCATTAAGCCCCCCCCCTCCACCCAGGTGCACCGGGAGCATTTCGTATGGGCAGACTTGAAATCAGCGCCCAAAAACAACCGTGAGGAAATTTTCAAGTCTCTGTCACAATTTCACAAATTTCTCCTTCCAGAAACCCCCCCTCCCCCGGTGCACTGGTGGCATTTCGCATAGTCATAAATGAAATCAGCGCCTCCAAAAACCCCCGAGAGGAAATTTTCAAGTCTCTATCGCAACTTCACAAATTTCCCCCATTGCACCCCGTGTCAAAGCACCCCCAGAGGTATGTGAAGCTGGCAGGGCCCAATTCCTAAATTAAAAAATAAATTATTAGTTTCGTTTGTTTATCGTTTGTATAAGTTTGTTTAGCTGTGTTCATAGTTTGTTTAGCCTTAGTTCAAGAGTTATTACAAAAATGTACCCTGCTAGGTTCACACCAGCAGCGCCCAATTCAAAAATCTTTCCAAAAATAAGTGGAATCGTTGTTTACGTTAGCCATTTTCATCGTTTGTTTAGGCTCTGTAAACCATACATAGCCAAAAAAAGTGGGCGCTGCTAGGTTCACACCAGTAGCGCCCATAAAGCATATTTACCCCGAAAATTAATTAAATCGTTTGTTTATCGTTAGTTTACGTTTTTTTAGCCTTAGTTTAGCAAGAAATTAAAATAACTTTCTTAATCCTCTCTACTAAAATCACTGTTCAGCTGCATGGTCAAATTATTTCTTCATACAGAAATTTCTTCATATGGAAATTTGATAAAAAATTTATCTTTACATTACCTATCTCCCTACAGCAAATTCATTAACTAAAAATTCATGGTTGTATTTGTTCCTTTAAATTTAATTGCAACTATTAAATATAAATATTTTGCTAATCACTTCATTTGAATCTTATTTATAAAAAAAAAAATAGAAAAGTAAACATAAAAATAGGTAGCCTATGATATTTTATAAAGAAATTTATATAATAATGTAGTAACAGTTATTGGTTTAGCTTCGACATTGAATCTTCTGTGTTATTTAATTTAGTTTTTTATAATAAAGTAATTAAATTTTATCGTATCTTGATGATTTTCTCATAGAATGTGTATATATACTCTATTAATACGTGTGTTAAATTTGATACAAATTCGTTAATTAGTTTATTATAAATTTATATTTCGACGTTACGAGACGAAACAATCGATTATTTGAACTTTTACTATAAACGTTAATAACTTGCGTAATTATTAACAGATCTTTATAAAATTTAAATATGTGTTTTATGTAGTTAATTAGTACATACGTGGAAAGTTTGAACTAAATCGGTTAATAATTATAAGTTTTCGATTCAAATTTATATAAAAAAAAACCAAAATTGAGTACATTATTATAGAAAAACGTGCATATCTTAAAAGCTAATTATCGTAAGTTATTTTTAAAAACAAATACAGATTCCTCATGAAATTTACTATAAATTATCAAATTTTTATTAATATGTATTATTTTACAAGTTGTATAATGTAATATTTAAAACAATATTCATATTTTTAATTACCTGTTTCCAATTAAAATGTAATAACTTTGAAAATATTCAACCAATTTCAATGAAATTTATACCACACATAAAAAACATATTTATAATAATGATATTAAAAAATTAAACATTTAAATTAATATTGAATACGTTTACTAACTAGGCCTATAAAATTAAAATCGATTAAGTTATTTAAATTTTTGTCGTAAACGTTAATAACTTGCATAACTATTAACGAATCTGTATGAAATTTTAATAAAAATTTGTATATAGTTATTTAGAACATATTATGTGGAAAGTTAATAATTATAAGTTTTCGAAAAAGATATGTAATAATCAAATATTTATGTAATCAGCATTTACATTATATCGAATGGTATACGTACAATTATTAGATACTAATACATATTAATAAAAACTTGATAATCTATAGTAAATTTCTTGAAGAATCTATATATGTTTTTAAAAATAACTTCCAATAATTAGTTTTTAAGATATAAACGTTTTTCTATAATAATGTACCCAATTTTCGATCCTTTTTTATAAATTTTACTCGAAAACCTACAATTATTAACCGATTTGATTCAAACTTTCTAAATATATATTCTATATTAACTATATTAATAACACATACAAATTTCAAATATATTCATTAATAAACTTTCTTATTATTATTGATATAAAATGGTTTGATCAAAATCCATGATGCTATATACTAGGTACAGTATTAGAAATAAAAATGTGTTTTCCCATAAAACGTGGTCTACGCGTCAGGTCTAATACAAATTATAACTGTATTTAATCAATATTCACATTTTTTTTTAATACTCTTTACAGTTTTTGCCAATAGACACACAAACAAATTGAATTCCGTCAGTTCTCCAATTGCAGACGAGTGAGGAATGTTGGGTGTGGTTTGATAAGTGCTAATCGTTTCGTTATCTGTTATTGGTCAATTTCTTTGACAGAATGGCGCCTACTATCTAGTGTTTGGAGTATCTAGTAAATACAACATCGAGCAGTTGAATGGTTCCCATAACCACTTCTGCTGACAATTCTAGTATTTGACTGAATATTTTATTTAGAAAGTTGCACGAAAATTTGTGATTTAGCCAGCCAACGTTATTTTTTATAGCTAGATTTTAAAATGTATGTCTGCAATGACTAAGCAAAATATTAACATCAAATAAAACACAGGCAAAACCACTATTAATTAACTTAGGCCTATTAGTATTATTGTCGAAAAGTTATTTAGGGCGTGAATTCAAAATAAGCATATTTCTGCATTATTTAAATCAATACAATAATAATTACCATAATTAATAAATATACTGTTTTTAACAACTGCCTAATAGGTTGGAAAAAATAGTAAATTAACAAAAATAAACCAATTATATAGTGGTTAATTAATAGGTACCGGACTATGATGTTAAATTAACAAACAATTAAAATTATATTCCTCTTTATCGACAGCTATCTGTTTGGAATGTATGCTATCAATGATTCGCGATGTTTTACAAGTAGGCATAACTAAAATTTAGTTACCGGGGTATAACTATTCCTGTAAATTTTGAGACGGTCTAATTTTGTATTCTATTGCCGACAGATATTTGTCTTTATTGTCACAAACCCATTCATAGTTAATTAGTCAGTAATTTACATGATAAAGTAGCAAGATTTTGGTTTTGTACGGCAATGTGTTAGACTGTTTTGTTCCACTTAGAGTATTTGATTTTAAAATCGTCAAAACCGGTTGGTTAAGGTAAATAAGCTGTGATTTAATGTTTGTTTTAATACACCTTGCTGGTTGATTAGCACGCATACAGCATTGTTGATTTGTATCGCATTTACTAGCTTCTTGACAACTTCTACAGTCTGAATCTCTTTTACAAATCCAGTGTTAAAGTACATACATAAATAAACGATTATTTTTCTTATTCAAAAACTTTTTGTGAGTAGATTTGCATAGATTAAAAATTTCTCAGGGAAATTTGTATTATTCGAAAACTATGAATGAATTGTTGCATTTCGTTTTCAGTTACAGACATTATTAGGGTAAACGTTTCGCATCGGAACTTGAAAATAGTGTCAATTAGGTTGTTTAGACCTTGTTCATATTGAAATCCAACTATCATTACAGGCATATTATAATATTCAACATTATTATATTAAAGTACAACTGAATTAAAAATGTTGTAAATTATGAACACGCCATTAGCGTCCCACACTATTAAACTGTAAGTTTGTCAAATTTCAAAGATTGTCGAGCATTTTCAGCTATTGAAACCACGGAGTAAATGGATAGGCTGAAAATTTCACCCTTTCTGGGCCCGCCTGGATGGCCGACCTAGCTTCAATTCCCACAATGTACAGGCTTAAGCCCGGTTTACACGCTATGATAAATCGTAACAATTTATAGTAACAATCGAATCGTTACAATTTATCGTTGCGCGTAAACAGCACATTGTAGCGATTTATTGGAATTGGATTGGATGGTTAGAGCCAACCGGCATCAATTTCTGCGAAACGTAACGATAAATTGGAACGTGTAAGCAGTAGCACCCATTTATCCCTACGATTTGACTCAGTTTGTATAGGCCGTTCACCGGAAAGGTTGGCGCACTAGTTCCTTGATTCCGTTTTACGTGTTTTTTTACCTTGTGTTGTTTTTATTCAATTGATAGGATGGCAGCTTAAACTTCTCGAGAGTTCTTGTCTGAATTTATTCAACTATATCGGAGTTATACCTGCTTGTGGGCTCATTAAGAGCAAAGAATATTCCGACAGGAATAAAAAAGACCTTGCGTACATAGCGCTAGTACGAAAATACAAGGAGTTTGATCCGTTGGCAGACAGAAACAATGTTGTTAAAAAAATGAATGCATTGCGTACGGTTTATAAGAAAGAACTATTAATTTTAATAATGAAGATTGGACAAGAAATCGTTGAATGTAAACAGTACTCACACTTTCGATTTATTGTAACGATAAATTGCAACAATCACATCGTTACGATTAATCGTAGCGTGTAAATCCGGCTTTATTGCATGACCAGTCTATTTAATTATGTGGTCGCTGTAGCAAGCGACTACTTTTTTTCATGTTAAGTTTTAAACTTGAATAAAAACTTTCGACTTTGTTTTATTTAAAAAAAAAAAAATAGAAAAAAACATATTTTTGAAATATAATTGATACCATTACTGTTCACAACTAATTGACTTCTCACATGCAAAATTTCAACTATTTTCTTCCATCCTAAATGGTATAAACTACGAGTTATTTGAAACGGGAGCACTGACAGATTACGCGGTTCTGAGCGCCGTTTTATGTTTCTATCCTAAGACAAGATGGCATACTTGGCTTCATCTGCTGTAATGCTATTAAGATAGGCACTCTCCGTCTATTTATTTGCACTATGTGGTCGCTGCCATGCTAGGTTGTTAGAGTTCAAAGGTTGACGCATCCCCGCCTCGCCCAGCATTCCACAATTCCTGCTAGCGGGCGGGTGTTTTGACGTCACTCAGTGACCTTGCACAGCCACTTGCTCCTTGTTCCCTCTCCCGCCAATTTAGTATTTCAGTAGAATCACTCGTACCATGAGGTTGTATTTTGGTCCAGTGAGCTCTGTTATTAAGTCTTATTTTAGACGAAGTTTTCTTACTGAATTCATTCCATATTCGAGATGTGTAGGCCTAATCACTTACAAATAAATGCAAAATGACAAACAATAATACAAACTAAATATTCGCTGTCTATATTACATACACAGATATGCACTGTCATCATCTTTATAAATGCATTATTGTTAATAACCAGTGAAAAATATAATAATTTAAAACTACATTAATATGCTTCGATTTAAATATTATAAACATGAAATAAAAACAAAACTAAATGTAGAAATACGTTTGCGATAAATTAAAAGAGTGTTTTAAGGAAGTGATATTTTTTATTACTATGAACGAACTTAATGTATTAACTTGGAAAGTACATGTTATAAATAAATGTATTTAACATTCATGTACCATATACAATTTTTAAATTTACAAGGTATGTAAAGCTTAAGTTAATTTAAAAAATAATTGTACACAGCAGAATTTTCTTCTTGCTGTTGTTTTCAAGAAGAAGCTAAAAATATAATAATGCTTAACAAAAGTAGTTTACTAAAACAACAGTAAGATTGTAACAGATTTCTCAGTACATTCTGGCAAAAGTAAACAATTAAATCCAGTATTGTTTGTGTTTCAGTGTAAACATTTAATTTAAGCACAGTTTTTATATTTTCTTATGAGCTACTTAGATATTTAAAAAAAGAAAAATATTAAATTTTCATCATATTCCACATTTAGGCAAAAAGTATGTAAAGAAAAAATCGTTTGTGATAAGTGAATATTGTTTGCATTACTATTATGTACACATGTATGATAGAGTTGGTCTTTCTACAACAACAAAACAAATCAGTAGTTGAATGTTTATACATTTTGTATTTACTGCAGTTATATGAGTAAAGATATAAGTTGATAAAGGAAATAGAGACATCATAATATAACAACAAACATGTTACATTGTACAAGGCTATTACAACAACATACATGTAGAACAACAAACATTACAGAGTGTGTACTGTGTGGGCAGATGCAGAGCATTGCTTATTAACTGCCAGAGCCAGTGTGACACATCGGCTGACCGGTCACTGAGTGACGTCACTGCACGTGGATGGTTTGCATCGCGAAAACGGTCTAATGCGTCAACCTTGTACTCTAATAACCTTGGCTGCCACGTTCTCACTCTGACGAGTACGTACGACCGTTTAGTCGTCAGACTACACATCTATTCTGACCACAGCCTTAGACAAAAAACGTGTGTACCAAATTTGAAACAAATTGGAAATCGGATTTAAAATGCGGCCGTTATAGTGCGAACATAATATATACATACATTATGCCGTATAGCCTATATAATTTTTAATGACATCCCAAAACGTGTTCCATTGAGGGGGGCTCATTTACTACTACCGATTTTAGATCTCACTATAAGGGTCACTGTATTATAGACCCTAGTGAAATTCGCTAACTAGAGTATTTTTTAAATTTGTATAAACAATCTATTGAGATGCTATATTGGTTGATATGGATACTAGAGATGGGAATTACCGTTACATTGTGGTAATAGTCTGCAACGTTCCACGGCGTCTTGGTAATAGGTTGAAATAACGTATTACATTTGTAACGTATTAATAGGTGGTGGGAAATTGCCGAGGTGTTATTTGATATAACGTTGCAGACGAAATTACTGAACTATTAATTTGGTAATATGATGTTGCGTTGCGGGCAAGTTATTGTAGACAGTTTTAGCAAGGTTTTATTAATTTAGTATTTCGTTGCAGACGAGATTACTTAATGAAATGTTACCGATATTCTCAAGTAATATTGTCTGCAGCGTTACTTGAATATTCCAAGAAACGCCTTTATTAACAAAATACATTAAAACAAACATTTTCAGAATGATTAGATACCTGTAAATAAATAAAGATATAATATAAAAGTACCTAATAATAAGATTTAAACTTAGAGTAATTATTGATAACTCGAAATTTAAAAACGTCAAATTTTAAATAACGTACTCAGCTTCAAATTAAAATAAACATTAAAAATATGTTATTCATTTAATGTAAGGGTTCCAAGCGAGATTACTTTATGTTAAAAAGTTACCAAGATTCTCAAGTAATTTCTTCTGCTGTCTGCTGCTTTAAGTTAAATGTTTCAAAGAAAATCTTTACTAACAAAATGCAATTAAAATTGTCAAAATAATTAAATTTAAATAAATATATAATATACAAATTATGAGAAATCAAATGTAAACCTAGAGTAATTTTATTGATGACAAAAATTTGAAAAAATTTTACGTTAAAGTTTTAGACTAAATTAAATTGCAGTGTCAATAATAATTGTTTAAATTCAACTATTCCCTAAGGCCTAGGGAAGGATAGTCCTATAAAGCAGTTTTATTTTTTTAATATTTTATGTCAGCAGTAGGCCCTAATTATTATGTCAATTTGCATTTCTGCATATAAACTACTATGTGTAATGGATTCTTTTATTAAATGAATACAGACATCGGGAAGGGCAAGAAATATTTCCTGGAATCGTGGAATCTCACACCAAACATCCTGTTTATTCCGGTTTTTAATAATGTGTAGCCTGTGTGTAAGTTGATGCATCTGTTAATATTGTAACGTATTAACGCAAGCGAAGAAAGTGATCTGCTGGCCGTTTTCTCAAAGGGTATTATTTTTGTCAAGGTATTATTTTTGTCAAGGTGTTATTTTTGTCAAGGTATTATTTTGTAATGTAACGTTGAAGATATGATTACTTGATGCAAGACTGGAATTAACACCTCTCTGGAACGTTCGTCAGTTTCCTTCCCTGCGTTTTGTGCGTTATCGCTTGACGTTACAAAAATAATAGGGTGTCCTACGTAACGTATTAACGTGTTAATAGTCTGCAACGCATTAATAGTATTATTTTTCCTGTTACGTTAAATAACGCCCACCTCTAATGGATACTGGAAGTACAATCGCAACAAGGCCTAAACTAGTACTCATAGCGGTAGTGTTTACCTTTTACAAACCGGGATACATTCCAACCGGATCCTTGCAGAAACACGTTTTTTCAAGTTTAATTATAAGGAGTATGGTAGCATTCTTTCGTAAGGTAGAATAACGGGTAGACGAGTCATTATTGCAGTCCTCATATTTGTCGGCTTATACACCATATAATACTGAGCTAAATTCCTCTACCGAAAGTTTACTAGAAGGTTTATGACGACTTTCTTTAAATTGCTTATTTACCTAGGAAAAATCATGGCTTTGCTGTAAAAGTGAAACATTTTTGAATGGCATTTTACGAAAAACTTAAGTATAATGCTGTTCATTTTGATCCCAATAAATGCTCATTTAAATGTCATTATTTGTTTGTACAAGAAGACAGAATTATTTGTTTGTACAAGTTACACAAATTTGACACACAAGCTACTTAACAAAGTGCGTTTTTGCCATACGATATTTTATATTGTTGTGTAGAGCTCGATTGTTATCTTGGCAGTTCGCAATAGCTATTTGTGCAACATGTGCGTAAAGTGCCACTTTGCTGCACGAGGCAATTTTCTCGAATGCAGCAAAGACACTTTGTGCTCGTGTTGCACATAAGATTTTTCCTACGCTTGCTGAAGCCGAGGAGCAAATTTTCTTGAATGCAGCAAAGACATGTTGCTCTTGTTCTGCGTAAGATTATACTATGTGTTACATGTATCGTTTTCAAAATTTGTGGAGAAGTAAAATAAATGTTTTTCAATACATGAAACAGTATTTTATTGTAATTATTTGTTTAGGAGTATTGTCACATTCAACTTCACTATCACTTATTTCCATTATTAAATAAGTTTACGTCTTAAGTTATAGCAACTCTTAATTAAATAGCCTAACTACAACTCACTATCAATAATAGCAATGTCAGGTTAGGAAATAATAAACGAACAAATAATAATAATGGAACAGCTGACTTCTTTTATGTTTAAAAGTCAGCACATAAATAGTAAATCCCATTTGATTAACATTGCACTTTGGCGCACACGTGCGTCAAACACCTACTTTGGGTTCTGTTAGTAGTGTGACAAGAGCTACTTTTCATAGCAAGCGTAGGAAAACTAAATTGCTTGTGTTCAGCGTCAAGTAATTATACGCTAGGGTGCAAAGTAAACAGCTGAGGTATTCTATGTTTTGAAAATATATGTTGATTGTTGGGCTTAGAGTTGTGCTGCTCTTGGTAGCATATATGCGAACTACAATATTATTTTGAATATACAAAACTTTTATCAACTAGATTGTGATGTTAACGTTTTGTTTATTAAAACATATCTTTTAAAAAAACTAAAACATTAATTTAAAATGTAGCTGTAGGAAAAATGTTGTGTTTATGACGGGTGCAAAGTTTAATTTGTCACCCTCAATAAACTGTAACTTTTAGTTCTTGCGACAAACTCATCTTTGCACCCTTGATACATAAACGACTATTTCCTTCTGCAGATATGCAAATAAAACTGCTTACAGATCTGATTGAATAACTGTAAAAAGTAAACTTGAACATTTCTAGTAAATATTTGAGGCAATGTTTAAGCTTCCATTAGACAAATTAGGCCTATCTGTTTGAAGTACTAAAACCACTTTACCAGCGTAATGGAAATATACGTAGCTTTTTACATTTTTAAATAATTATTAATATTCTAAAGTCTTTGTTTATTTTTATTTGTTTAGTGAATTTTGTTTTAGGGCTTTATTTTGTGTTATTATCAGCCACGTTTAATTACAGTACTTTTTACACTATGAGCTGCGACCCAGTTGTTGCTAAGTTAAGGTATCCATTTTATCGTGATGACTGGATTAAAGCTAAATATTTTCTAGGTTATTCGGATGTAGAAATTCGGACCAAGAAGTCTACATTTGTTGATCCAGATTTGCGGTTTCGTTTGATAGCTACCACCCAAGATCAAACATCTTTGTTAACTTTCCAGATAGAAAAGTTATGGTAATTGGTCCGAAAATTACATTTTTTATATGTTAGTTAAATGTTTTAACGCCACTCTATAGTCACTTTTACGCTATTTAAAAAAATGTTTGTGTATATGTGGCATATGTAGGCATTTTTGTACACGAAAACTCGTAATTGGTTGTCAATCAAAGCGTATTAATGACAACTAGGGGCTCTGCCCCTATACGCTTCGCGACCCAACCCCGCCTCGATCTACGGCCTCAGATGGCTGCTTCGCTTCGCTCGCAGTTGGAAAACTCTCTAAAGGCTCTCGCTAATTTTTGGCTCGTTTGTACCTGGGTAAACGATGTAGTTTTAACATGTGGATTGTATCTATAATGTATCTATTCGAATATTTAGTGACTTTGAAGGAGGTATAAAAAGAAGCTGTATCTATTCGCCTTCTAAGTGACTTGAATGGGGGGGGGGGGGGTATACAATGAAGTTCAGATTTTAAATTTTATGCACATTTTTCAGACTTTATGCGAGTTTTTGAAGACATAAGATCTAGCGCATTTAATTCCTGACGTCAAATAACCCCTGTATGCAAATTTTCATCAAAATCGTTAGAGCCGTTTTCGAGATCCAAAGATAAAAATATACAAAAATAGATACAAGAATTGCTCATTTAAAGTAATAGGATATGATCTGACAGAAATTTCATCAAATTGAAGCCACCCGTTTTTAAAATAGTTTTTAAATAGCCTACACATGCGCATTATGATAGCCATAAACTTAATACCACGAAACAGCTCACGAATAAAAGTGATAGTTGTAATAACATTGTTTAACATATATTTTATGTTTATGATCAGTACAGTATTTTACACAATTTAAAAAAGACATATGTGTGTATAAGTACATTTTCCCCCTTCACTAAATCTCACAAATAACAAATGATATTAATTTGGTTTGTGTGCCAATCGAAACGTTTAACGTCAACAGTTACATTATTTCAAATTATAAAATACTTTACTTTAAGTCTAGGCCTAATTTTAACATTTACAATAAAATTTTGTATTTCCGTACTTACAGATTCAGAATATGGGAGTATAATCGTTCATGCAACATCAATTCTTTTTTTTGTGTAGGCCTACATTTTTCAAATTGTAAAACAGTTTATGAAAACCTAGATTTGAACATTTATAATTGTGTACTGCCGTACATATAGATCCAGAAAATTTTTATTATTTTCATCAATCATATTAATTAAAGCCATACTTGAAATAGATCGTGTGGACTTCATGTGTCACACTTCATTTTATTTGAGTTATTTAAAGAGCTATTTCAGAATATTTTATCAAAATCATCAATTATAGCAGTTATTTGAATTCAAAAGGGCATTGAAAATTAAGACCAATACAAAAAACAATAAAACCAATTATAATAAATAAATTATTTTGAATATAGGCAAAGGTAAAAACAATGAATTAAGCTCTGCGATGTGTTATAATATTGTTGTGTAGAGCTAGATTGTTATCTTCGCCTACTGAATTTTGCAGAAGGAAATCATTATGAAATTCTGTTGAAGTGATAAGTAAATTTATTATTTATTAATTTTGATTATAGCGTACTTCTTTATGCGTACTATAATGGTTATGCCTAGGCCTAGTTTTTTCTGAATAGCAACAGATAAACTAGTTCTGATTACACTTTTTATAAAAACTAATTGTTAACCTTTATAATAGTGCAGTAAATGAGGGTCGCGAGTGTTTCGAAAAAGGAAAACTATAAACCTGTAACAGAAAAGTATTAAAATGTATTTAAAAGATATACAACAAAAACTTAAGATTCAACAAACAGTAGCAGAATATTTAAATCCTGGATACTATCAACGCTGAAACTGGTAATGAATTGAACTTATTTTTATCCTTTCTGAATCAGTTCTGAAAGTAGACGGAAGTAGTTTGTAAAATATGAAGGTAACAATAACTCCAAGATAAATATTATTGTCTAGTAAATAGAATCGTCATGTAATGTTAGAGTAATTCAACAAATGTATTTGTTTTCAAAAACAATTTGGCTGTACTTATTTTAACTGATGTTAAGCCAAGCATGTATGTAATAATATATTTGTCAACGGAAATAGAACTTTTCAACAATATTACAAAGTTGTACGGAGAACAATACAATCATCATGTGATGACAGCAGGACTTCCTGTGACCTTGGATAGTTCAATCAGCTGACTATTTATTACTTGCAGTGTTATTTGTGTTAAATTAAGTGATGGAAAAAATTGGTCAATTTAAAGCAAACATAGTGTATTGTAAATTCAGCAGACTGTAATATTCTGTTAGGTATTTATAACTTTTTATAAATAAATAACAAGCTCTCTTCCGTTTTTTCGGAAAAAAGTGAGTGGAATGATTTGGGTAGATTGTCAAGTTGTATAAATAATGGAAGGTTTATTGGTTAAAATAAGAAGGAAACTTTCATAGATTCTCTGAATTTTGATATGTATGATCAAATATAAATTTGTATGTTTATATGACAATTTTAGTAAAATAAAAACGAAAATATCACAGGTTATTAAAATCTGAAACTGTAGTACTACTTTTAAATGTAAGATTGTTATCTTCAAATCAAAAGTAATTTCGAAACAAGTAAATTGGATTATTAAAATATGTGTCCAATGAATCTTTAAAGCATAGCCTTCACCCAATTCAAATTTAAACTACTTAAACATTTAGATAATATATTATTATGTTTACTAATGCCATGGACTTTAGTAATTGGTACAACCTAGGCCAAATATCTAAATTCATAAGTTTTAAAAGATATATTTTATAATAGGGACATGAACATCAAGTGAAAGGTTTTTAAAAGGTGGCCAAGGTAGTTATAGTATAACCACGAACAGTTTGGTGCAAGTTGGTAAACAACTATGCATTCATTACATTAAGTATGTGGAATTGGAATTTATTTTATTTTAAGGAATAAATTGCATCTCTGTTAATTCGTTTAGTTATCATCCAAGAGTTTTTTTTAACGAGAGACAGTCTTAGATTTCGTGACATCCCTGAGTTAGTTTAGTAATTAATTGTATGTTTACATATTCAGTTAATTGATTAACTGATAACTGTTAATTATGTTGATTCAGTTATCTAACATAATTGGATTGCGTTTTATCGTCTGTTACTTATTTACTGACTTTTGACGTTAATCATTATATTTTAATATTTTGTATATTAAATATTTAAAAGTATCTTGTGGTATGGATAACATGTCGGCTGATCTATTTGGTACTTGCACAAATCTGACGTTCTAGGCCTGTTTCACACCTTCCCGGCTGTCGTGTAACCGACATCTAGCCGATATCAAAGAATACTTAACACTTAAGTAATCATTGCCAATATGTAGCCGACGCCGACATGAAATAAAAGACCGCCTTTTTATCGTTTACACGACCACGACATTTGTCGGACAAGTGTGAAAACTGTCGTATACTCTTCATCCCGATTGTCGTGTATACGGCATCGTTTACACGACAGCTGGGTAGGTGTGAAACAGGCCTTACTCGTTAGAAATCTGGGATTGACAATCAATGACAGATTAAACTAAACTGATTTGCAGGGATTCACTCTTTTAGAAATAAAAGATTTTTGTCTTCATATTATAGTCTGTACAAACATCCATGCGCTCTAAGTCATAAAATCGACCCTCGCTCCCACACGCGCAGACACACTCACACGGCCTACCTGCTTAATGGTTCTCCTATGAATCACCAACTAGCCCTTGTGCTACAAAATCACATTTTCCTAACCGTTAAATTTACTTAATTTTTACTCTAATTACTGAACTATAAATATTATTTCTTGCAAATTGAGTCCAAACACGGTACAATTGTGACAACTCTAAGCGGTTTTACGGTCAGTAGGTTACAAAATCATAAATTTGACTACTTAAAAATTGTTATTGACATTTTAATTGAATTAGCACAATCACAATAACATACATAACTACAGTAATTCTAGAAGTGATTTCAAACGTATGCAAAAAAACAAAGAAACTAAAAAATCGGAATAAATATAACAGTGAACGTATACTAAGAGTAAAATAAAAATAATTACAAATTCATTTTGCAATGTTACTGTACAATAACTAATAAATCAATAAAATATAGAGTGCTCTTAGTTAATTGGCTAACAAACTCCAACGCGCTTAAAATTATTGTATTCGATTTATTTTTTATTTTTAAAACGTAATGAGCATGCTATTCCCTATTATAAATAATTTAGATCTTTTCTTATTTTAACTACGTTGCATGGTGTCTTTCAAACTAGAGTGCCGACTTACTTGGCAAATAAGTTGGTTTTTGCCTCGGATATAAAATTACAAGAAAGGGGTCGACAATATTAATAATTTGCAAGCACAGAACTGTAAAATATAATAAATATTTTACCGTAACGGCATAGTTTATTAAAAATAGACAAAAATATGCCAAAAGCTGGTAACCCGGTGCAGCTGGAGCGTATTGGCCTATGGCCCATTCGAGTAAATGCCCGGTGGGCCGGAGGTTGAGTGTTCAGGATTTTTTTTTGTGAAGAAACTTAAAGTTCATAATTAGCATAGACTCGACAAAGTACTGCACAGACAATATAGACTATAGACGCACGGCGGGCGCAGTGCATTCATTTTTCACAATAATTACATTGACAATATATTATTCAAGCCTTCGTTTATTTATCTCAATTACCTTCTTCATTTTTGCATATATTTCAAATTTGGGCCGGTCACTACCGAAATGCGATTTTTATGACTTCTTTTTTTTATTTATTCGTCTTGGCACATAGATTAAAGTTAAAAAAACATTTTGTGCTCTTTGTTTTTTTTTTAAGTGTACCGGAAAAATCCAAAATGTTAAAAAAAATCAAATTCTAATCTCAGCTTCTAAAACAAATTTTTGGGTGAAACTGGTAATTTGGGGGTTTTGGGAGGCGCTGATCAAGAATATATGTAAAATATGAAAATTCAACATGGCGGATACAAAATGGCTGCCATTTTCTTTATAAATTCGACTGTTTTTGAGGTGTAAAAAATATTTCTTATGTAAGTTCATTTTTATTTAGTCTTTAGTCGCTAATCACGAATATGAGATCAAAATTTAAAAAAAACAAACAAGCTTGCCTAAAATAGCCGTCATAAAAGTGACAAATCATATGATTTTTTGTAATTTCTTCGTGTATTCCCGTAAATATATAAAAAAGATAGAACCCGGTGCAGGTTAACCGATTTATATGCTTTTTTGTTTTATTTGTTCGTCTCGGCACGTAGATTAAAGTTAAAACAATATTTGTGTGCTGTCCTTTTTTTTGGAAATGTACTGAACAAGTTATAAGTGTTCTAATTCAAATTCTAATATCTCTGCTTATGATTCTAAAACGAATTTTTGTTTGAAAATCACTGAGGAACTGATCACAAATATATATAAAATATAAAAATTCAACATGCAAAAACAAAATGGGCGCCATTTTCTTTAAAAATTCAACAGTTTTTGATGTTTTAAAAAATACTTCTTAATTTTCATTAAATCTTTAGTCGCTAATCACACATATGAGGTCATAAAAAAAATCACAAACAAGCTTGCCCAAAATGGCAGTGATAAATCATATGTTTTTTAGTAATAAATTATTTCTACGTGTATTCCAGTAAAAATATAAAAAGATAGAATATAAAAACGTCTACTACAATATTTAAGCACATAGGCCATACATTTTACAATTCTAGGCCTCTTTTTTGATGGTCAAACATTTTCAAGCATGTAAACTTGAAATTCGGTCTAAAATATATTTTTAAAATATTTTTTAGTGAGTTTGAAAATGATATATGACAAATTAACGAGTTTGTTGCTTTGAAGTAATACATTTTGATGAAACCCCAAAAACGGTCAAAAATTATACTTTCTTTAAAACGGCTTGCGTTTTTAAAGTAGGCCTACGTAAGAATAAACCTTCATAAAGCTGTTGGGACGGTTATTGTCGGCAAACAAAATGTACATTAACAACGCAAATAGCTCAGTGTATGTCAATTTTCAAGATAGGCCTTCTGGCTTAGAAGTCCTTTCTCAAGGTAAGAAATAGTTATACTGGGCTGCACTAGTTCAACGATTTTCAATATAAATAATTTAAACTCGGTAAATAAATTAAAGTTGTTTGCAACTTTATGTATTGTTTGAATACGATACCTTGTAAATTGATGAATCCTGGGCTGTTTGAAGTATGAATGTACGTGTTCTTCACAGAATATGACCATGTCTGTCCATACGTATAACAGATCTAACTTGGACAATTTGTAATATATCTAAGTAAAACTTGGTGTAGCTAGTGAGAAGCATATTTTTAACTTATATACCAAGCCTCAAAGTTGGTAACTTAAAAATTAATTGGATGAGGTAAAGCTATCAGACTTATCAACGAGCTTCACGAATTTTTGCTGAAGCGCATTTCAATCTGTTCCAGTTTCATTAATTTTTGGAATATCAACATAAAATTTGTTTTACAAGTTAAATACATCAGCATAAATATTCTCTGTAAGTATGAACTATTTTTACAATGTACTTTTTAAAAGCGAGGCGCTTAAAGATAGTCTTCTGTTTGACCTATCGCGTTTTAACTCCAACTCCTTTGGACTCAGTGACTCCATTTTCGATATTTTTGAACATATCATTTTAAAAATCGGTATAGAAGTTAAAAACATAACTGTTTTTTGTTATACCTATTTTAAAAACGATATTTAAAAAATTGACTAATCTGCAGCCTCTCAACTCAAGCGTTTTGACGAAAAATCTAAAAAGGTCTAAAATTATACTTTTGAAATGACTTGTGTTTTTAAAAGTAAATAAGGAAAACGGTTTATGCTCCTTGTCTTGTTTGAATCTATATGTTTAATTCGTTAAAAAAGTTTTAGGCTGATATTTTGAACATTTTCTAAACTGGAGCCGTTTAAAAAGGGTGGGTCCGGTACTCTTAAAATCGCGAAGCCCATTGATAAGTCAAGTGGCTCTAGATTGGGTCATTTTCAAGATAACAAGCTAAGAGCATAAAATTTTAAAATATATATTTTAACTTCTACGTCAAGTTTGAATTCGATACCGTATATTAAAATTCAGCCAATTTAGATACGCTACACATATGAATGAGATTTCCACTTTCTGTGATTTCTGCCGTATTATTTTTTTAGCAATATTTCTAATTTTAGTGAATAAAAATAAAATTGTCACTAAAAATACATTATTGTTAATACTTTTTAACATAATTTATTTAAAAAAATGTTTTCAGCAAAAATTGTGAAATTCTCGTTAAAATATTCACTTAAAAAAACACAGTTTTTTATTGAATAAAATATTAAGGGGGGAGAGCACAAAACGTTTGATTAAACTTTTTTCTACTCGTCGAAACGAATAAATTTAAAAAAAAAGTCAAAATCGGTTAACCTGTACCGGGTTCCCACCCAAGTGTCTATTTTTACTGTCGCTTGTGGAATTCGCTACCAGATTCCCTTAAAACTATTGATAGCCTTAAAACTACGTACTCAATTTGCTAAATCTTATAAGTAATTTATTCTTGTACTTCAATCAATGTGTTTCAATTAAGCTATTTATTTTGTAAAGTTTATAAAACTGTATTGATTTAGGTTTTTCTTTTTTAATTTTGATGTAAAGTTTTCTTAGTTTTTATTGTGTATTTTTGTTTTATTTTAGGCTTGAGAGTTCAATATTTATACAAATTTGTAAATGTATGTGGGTTGAGCGTAAGAGAGGACTTGATGGTCCTAACTTCGCCCGAAATAAAGATTATATTATCTATCTTACTATCATACCAAGTTCGAAGGTTTACTTAAAATCTACAATAATTTCTATTGAATCTCATAACATAAAACCAATTCCATATCACGACTTCCATACTGTACTTGTATTAGGCACTAGTAAAATTATTGATTGCTAAAAAATATTATTAATTATTGTTTGTGTTTTAATACAACTTATGTAATTTTTACTCATGGACATTTAAAAGAAGATTTAAAAAGAAGAGCGTTTAAGAAAAATCGGGTTCACTTCCTTACACAGGTACAAATAGAAAATTTTTACCAATAACATTAAAATATAAAATCTATGTATTTTTTACAATACTAGCTGCCCCGTGCGAAGCATTCGCATTCTAACTTACTTAAATCGCACTTAATTAAAGTACACATCGTATATACTTAGTATCGTATAGTGCGTATTTAGTGTGTCATGGGCATAGGTGAGGGTTGAAGTAAAGAATAGATGTGTTTAAATTGTATATTATTTATTTTTTTAAACATAAGTTTAAGATATTTACATATTTACATAGTGTTTACAGGACCTCTTTGAATACTATGTTTGAAGTTACGATTAATTAAAAATAGCAATGTAGTAGTGAAACGGCACCTCTCCAACTGGGTATTGTTATCAACAGTGTTGCCAACGCCAGGAAAATATCCCTACAACTTACTTGATCTTACATCACTGTTACTTTCGGATCCTTGATTTTTTTATTTTTTTTTTATTTTTTCGTATAGGCCTAATTGTATTTTGTATATTTTTCCGGTGTAGCGGTTAAGGAAAGCTTTAAAATGATGCCTTATTCATGTAATTTGATGATGTATTAAGGAAGTTATGGCGTATCGACAAAAAAATAGCCTTGAGAAATAATATATGTGATGTTGGTATCGTACGTATTATTTTATACAAATGTTGCTGTAGTCTACATAGAATATTTAACTAAAATAAAAAAAAAAAATATAAAGTATGATAAAAGTAAAGTTAAATTAAGGCAGTTATTATATTAAAGTTATATCAATGCCAACTATATAGAATAATCGTTATTAATTACAACTAATTCAATTACATCAAATCTGCGCTTGCGTATAGCTGAGTTTAAATGAGTTTATCAACATGTGGCCTGTCGGAAGTTCAGATGACCTTGAACTTCAGATATTAATGATGTGATTGAGTCTGATTAATGATATGATCTTATAGGAAGTTTAAACCTGCGAAAAATCCCAAAACATGTCGAAGGACGATGAAACCACTTGAAAACATTCAATCTGTTTTATGACACACGTTCAATCAGTTTGACAGTCAAACACTTTTTTTTATGAAACTTGATTCGCCAATTTTCTAATAGTAATGCAAATTATGATTTCGCTCATTACGTTATTTTTTGTTTTTCTTCTTAACGAATAACGACTTAACTTTATGCCAGTCAGATTAACGATAATGGAGGAATAGCTTAGCGCATGTCAGTAACACTGTGCAACTGTGTTGAAGGTTTCAATGTTTCAACAGCATCAAACTTGAAAGACCCAGAGGTGGATTTACACTGATGCCACTTTGGTGCTAGTAGCAATCTGCAGCCCCTACACTGATAATGTTTTTTAGGTCAAAATTACCCTAAACCCAGAGGTTATCGTGGGATAAATACAAATAAGGAGTTTTTGCATTTGACAAGTGTAAACAATATAATTTACAGAGGCAAAAATTAATCAGAACCTAGGATAATATTTATATATTGTCAAGTTAATTTTTACATGTATAATAAGGTATAATAAATAGTAAGGTATAATAATTTTTTATCTTGTCAGATGTAAAAATTCCTTATGTGTATCTTGTCCCACGATTACCTACCTTAAGGGTCTGCTCCAGTAAACGAGAAATCCACCGGAACGCAAACGCCTCTCACTATATTCCTATCTAAACAGTGCAATTTCTTGCACTGACATTGCCTCATTTCATACCATTTTATAAGTCTATCTTTTGTAATTGAGTGTTGAAAAAAAACTGAATGTTCTTTATAAAATTTCGGATCCTTCTTGCAAATTATTTTTCGTTATTAATTTCTTATTGTGTTAGGAAAAAAAATCAAACTTTGTACTTACAAAATGTCAAAATCAAAAGCATTTAAAAAAAATGTAAATTACAAGACGGATGCGTATTGTGACTGCGCTTAAAATGAGACCTTGCAAACAATTTTATGTTAAAAAATAAACGAAATAAATGGTTTGAAATTTAACATTGCTCTTATGGGATAAAAATCCAAGATGGCTGCCACTACAGCAGACCCTTAAATGTAGGGTTACTGCAACACAAAGTAGGCTACTCTCTCAGAAGTCCTCCCTTGTAGTCGACGAGGTTTAGCCACACCCTCACACCTTGTTTGGTTGTTTGGGACAAGAAACATCTTTCTGCTAGCCCATGCCCACCATTAGCTACTTTCTTCCTATTTTATTCTACAATTCTATTGAGTTATTTTTATATTGTCAAAATTTTAACACACACATTTTTGGCAAACAACTTTTGTATCATGTGTATAAACAAAACCTCGATATTCTCAATACCCAAACTCCAACAAAACGTGAAAACCCTAAACATGAGAAATTAACGAAATAAATGTAAACGCAGTTAATATACAGATTTAATATTGTTTGTATTTTAAACAATATTACACTGAGATGCCAAAAAACCTCAATAAAAGAACAAACTAGTTGGATGGTGCTATAAATGTGTACATTATTTTAATAATGTCCTCTCAAGGAATACTGCTCATAACATCTAGGATTTAACTCTTATAATAATGAATAATTACAATAAAACGTTTGGACTAAAATATCTGTCTTCGAAATTTAGTGTTTGAAAAAGAATCTATAATACCATTAGAGTCAACATTTTTTGTTATTTCTGATTCGATGGTTAAAACTGCTATATCCCTTAAACGTGATTTAATCATTGTAGATCTTGAGTAGTTTTTAATCTTCTCAGAACGGAGAAGGATCGTTCCGCTGAACAGTTAGAGGCAGGTATTGTAAAAAACAATTTTAATGCGATGTCAAAGTAAGGTTACCTATGTCTTGGAGTTGGTTATCATGCAACACTATATACAGTTAAGAATTAATTGTTTTTAATCGTTCGTCTTTTTTTTTTCAATTCTTTCAAAAATTTAAGAAAATGTAAAATATCATTAACAAATAAATTATTCCTATTCTGGCAAATCGTTATTACACAAAGTAAACCATTTCTTACTGTTTTCTTTAAGCGTGTTCATGTCAAGGTTTTCTTTTTCACAATTACAGGATGGTGTGTACTGAGCTAAATAAATGTATTTTTTCTTCATTCAAATTTGCCGCCCTGGGCTCCCACCTTCATTAACGTACGATTGGGAGAAGTATAATATTATCGCGCGAGAGAGAAAGCAAACTCAGCATGAATTGGCCTTTCCTCTGTTTCGTGGAGGAAACTAGCATGGGTATATAGACATAGACATACATATATTATGTAATAAATGTTTAATTATATTAATATCAACCAATTTTATAATCTGCCTATTTAAATATAACATATTTTAAATTGGCGCAATTTCAACATAAAAGTGGAATTCATTAATTTTACATTTAGCAAAATATTTGCATGTTAAAAGAAAATGACTCATAAAACAAACGAAAATACACAAATAAGGAAGGTCCCCCAGAGCTATATCCTTTACTTGTGTACCTGGTCCACGCCCTCAAAGAACTAAATATTTTCGGAAGACAAAGGCACTACTCTGACAGTGAGAGTTGTTTATCCTAAACTGACTTAAAAACGAACTTAATTTATAATATTTTTTTTTGGTATTTCGTAAGTAACATGGTTCATCAACAGACGGAACGTTATAGCTCCGGATCGATATCCCATGAGGTCGCAAATTTTTTCTTCTAAGTACATTAAAATATCAGACTATTAAAAAAGAAATGGCCTTCATTGTCTTCTTGTTACGTCCAACAGTTTTCTAGGATAAATAAATCATCTGTGTGTAAACCTAAGACACATTAATTTTTACGCACAATGACTTCTAGGCTATACATGTCCATTCGGAAATTTTCACGTTTAGGCCTTGCGTATTTGTATGGGATATAATCAAGTGGAGTTGGTTGAATTAACTTCCGGTCATACATTAAGTTTTTAACTTTACTTCCTGAATTAATTTAATGACCAAGCCATACATTAGGGGCGTTCAAGGTCCGGCATTGTCAGTTCTTTATATCTGTCACCTGATTTGATTATGTAACTCCAGAAATAGGCCATTTCTTACTCTAGACAAATATTGTAATTATTTAGTTTATTATTGTTGTTTCTGCTAATTTGTTTATAATTAATTGCAGTTTTTATTTTTTAAATATGATTCTTTCTTAGACCCGAAAACCCTTTGGTTACAATTGCCTGGAAATAGTTTGCATAATTTGGAAGGAAACTAAGACAATAACCTTACCATGTAAGGGCAAGCATGTAACTGTGTAAAAAGTGTAGCTTAATAAATATTTTTAAGGATTTAATAAGAATAAATAACTTGTTAATCTTGCATAAGGTTTAACGATGTTAGATATTTGATTATCATTAAGACATTGTACTGTTTTTATTTCACCTGAAATTATCCCAGAAAAGGTGTGAGTTATATTGAAAAGAGGTGAAAATTACCTTAAATTCTACCAAAATAAAACTAATAATTGGTTTTGTCTGAACTATCCTTTCATATCGTAAGTATTTTTTAGAAGAGAACCACCACTCTTAAAAAATTGTATATAGAGCCAGGGTAAAAAAACTAACGAAACTGTTAACTAGTATATACAGAGTGTTCATAAAGTCCCTTTAACCCCCTTTATTATTTTTGGGGGGTAGGGGGGGTTAAAATGGTATTTTTTATAAGACCATGTAGGTTTTATAAAATCTATTTGCTTTCCGAATTGCTGACATATACAATATAGACAATAACCTTTTATAGTAGTCAAAGCAATTCTTTTAATTTGTAGATCCACTACAGCGCTGTTTCGCCATTCATTGCCGTCTTCATCAGGTGTAGGAACTCATCACACAGGTATAATAGCTCTTCGCAAAGTCACACAGATTTTGCACTGGCGAGGCCACGGCATAGTTTATGTGCTTCCGAACGAGGACTGAAGTGAAGGTGGATAGTGAATTGTATTATTGCATAGGTGGTCAGCTGTGTTTAAAGATTAAATATTACGTCATAAATGGGGTTAGCTGCAAAGTTCAACTTATCATTAAGGAGTACGCTGGGGTTTTCCTTCTTAGAAGTGTAAATACTATATTCTTTGGCTCATAGTTATATTAAGCGCCCTATGAACGAAACTATTGTATGCGGCTAGTTTGTGGGACTGGGGTGATGGAACTGTTGTGTATGGTGTGGTCAGTTTGAGTTGGTTTCCTGTAAATACTTAACGTGAGTTTGTTATCTTGTCTAGATGTTAAGTCAAGGTAGCTGCGGCTGTTATCGGACTCTATTTCAGAGGTGAATTTTAATAGGGGGTGTAAGTTATTCAAATACTTAGTAAATAAATCTATTTGTCTCCTTGTGTCATCGAACAAACAAATCATATCGTCCACGTAACGGTGGTAATATATGATGTTTCTCGAGAATATATTATTTGGGTTTATGATGTGGTTAATTTCAATTTCATTAAGAGATATTTCGGCCATGATGTGATTCCACAAATATATATGATATATTCCAGATAGAGGTGATCCCACAGCTAATGATTAATGTAGGATTATTTCAGTGTTGAAACTAAAATAATTTTGAGATAACCAATTCTTTAATAGCTTCTCGGATGTGTTTTCAAGTTGTTATTCTTGCAGGATCCAATTGTTTCTTTTATGGGGACATTAGTGTAGAGGTTTGAAATGTCAAATGAAATTAATGTTTGCCGGGGTAGTATTTCAACCTTATCGATTTTGTTGTTTAAATCCATACTGATTTTTAAACTGTGGTTCAGCTTAAATTTTATTTCCTTTTTAATGGTTATTCAAGAAATTTTGTTATTTTATACGTTGGCGGGTTGGTGAAATTTACTATCGGTCGAATGAGTATATCACTTTTATGTATTTTAGGCAGGGCTCTTAGAGTGGGTGCGGACGGCTTGATAAATTTTACATGTCTTTTAATTGTATCGTTAATAATGTGGTTGCATTTGATTACCTCTTGCTTCAAAATGGTGTTAAAATTGTCGGTCGGATCTTTCTTAACTTTAATTATGTCATTTTAGTTAAAAACTCATGTGTTTCATTAATGTAGACGTTCTTATCCAGGATAACTATAGAGTTCCCCTTATCGGCTTGGGTTATTATTGCATTGTTTTTACTGTATCTATTTTGAGTTTAATGTTCTGCTCAATCTTCTGTCCATTCAAAGGTGTGAAGTTACGGGTGTTGGACTGGGATTTATTTATGTTATTGAAGCTTTTGTTAGCAATGGCGTATCTGATAAGGTCTTGTTTATTTTTAGGGATACATTGGATGCCTTCTTCAATGTTGACAAGAGCAGATCGAAGGTTGTTTTGTTTACTTACGATATTGTGTTTAAGCCTTTATCTAAAAGTAAAGATTCCGGTACTATGTCAGATTGTTTAGGCAAGGATAGAACTCATGAGTCTTGATATTGTTTGTACCCCTGACTCTACGATTGATAAGGGACTCTGCGATTGATAAGGTAAGATAATTTATTATTTATGTTTGATTTCTTGATTGATATTTTCGGTTTTATTTGTTTTTCCATTTCACGGAGCAATAGGTCAAGTTTAATGAATTGTAAAATGATAGTGAGTCCCAAACTTGTATAAAGTAACTTCAAGCTAATGTTATCTTTCTTTTTGAACAAACATTTAATATCCTCTTTTAACCAAATTCTTTCAGCTTTAATTCTAGTTTTTATAGCAGCTACAGATTTGTGTTTTATTCCTACGCAGATGTGTTTAGGAATTACGTCGTTAAATAAACATGCCTTGTTAAATTTTATGTTCAGTGAATTAACTTGCTCCTCATTCGGAAGTACATAAACTATGCCGTGGCCATGCCAGTGCAAAATCTGTATGACATTTGACGAATAGCTAGATTCCAATAATTTTATTATGTATTTTGTGTCATGTTATCGTGTGTGATCAGTGTTGTTATGTGTTTTATTTAAGTGTTGAGTTCCTACACCTGACGAAGCCGGCTGTGAAGGGCGAAACAGTGCTGTAGTGTATCTACAAATTAAACTATAGTAAAATTCACCTCAGAGTGAGGCGGAAGTTGAAGCCTACCGAGGGTCAGCACGGTCGACTGGTTTCCGCTCCACTTCTACCTGAATTTTAATTTTTTATAGTAGCGTTATGCAAACTTTTTTTATAACAAGAAAATATAAAAATTAATCACATAACGTTGTGTATCAAGATCGTCTGTTTATTTTGATACCAAATTTGAAGTAAATCGGAAAATGTTGAGTAATTAAAAACACCTTCAATAGTTCTTAGTTACATTAAAAGCTATGCCAAATTACACCTAATTGACCTAATTGACGTGTTTTGTGCAAATTCGTTCGAAATCGATCGAATAGTTTTCTCTCTAGATAATAATAATAATATTTATTAGTTAATCTCAACTTTAATAAAAGTATACAAAGCTAGAGAGAAAACTATTGGATCGATTTCAACCAAATTTTCACCAGACATGTCAAGTAGGCCTGTATAGATGCACAAAAAAGGATTTTGAAATCTTTTGAAATAAACCCCCTTTTTGGCCAAAAAACCCCCAAAAAATCAGTTATTATTTTTTTTATAAAAAAACGGCTCTACCGATTTTGATAAAATTTGGCTTATTTGTAGCCTTTAATGTGCCCTACCATATACAAAAACCCGCATCTTTCTAAACATTCTCGTTTAGCTAATAATAATAATAACTGATTTTTGGGGTTTTTTGGCCATAAAGAGGGTTGTTTTTCAAATTTTTTCAAAACCTTTTTACGTGCATCTATAAAGACCTAATTGACGTGTTTGGTGCAAATGTTTTCGAAATCGATCGAATAGTTTTCTCTCTAGATAATAATAATAATATTTATTAGTTAATCTCGCACTTTAATAAAAATATATCAAGCTAGAGAGAAAACTATTCGATCGATTTCAACCAAATTTGCACCAGACATGTCCAGTAGGCCTGTATAGATGCACGAAAAAGGGTTTTGAAAATTTTTGGAAAAACAACCCCCTTTTTGGCCAAAAAACCCTAAAAAATCAGTTATTATTTTTTATAAAAAAACGGCTCTAACGATTTTTATAAAATTTGGCTTATTTGTAGCCTTTAATGTGCCCTACCATATACACAAACCCGCATCTTTCTAAAAATTCTCGTTTAGCTAATAATAATAATAATAACTGATTTTTGAGGGTTTTTTGGCCATAAAGCGGGTTGTTTTTCAAAAATTTTCAAAACCTTTTTACGTGCATCTATAAAGACCTAATTGATGTGTTTGGTGCAAATGTTTTCGAAATCGATCGAATAGTTTTCTCTCTAGATAATAATAATAATATTTATTAGTTAATCTCCAACTTTAATAAAAAAAACTCTCCTACCCCACCCTACAAGTCACAGTGAATCTGTTACTTTCTCACTATACTATAGTATAGAGAAAGTATAGTGATCGCAAAAAAATCGATGTTGTGATTTTTGGGGATATATTCGTTTTTGGACCCCCCTGAGTCCAAAAAAGTGGTTTTTACAAAATGTCTGTCTGTATGTATGTCTGGATGTATGTCTGTATGTATGTCTGTATTTGGTATGTATGTATACAAAGATAGGGCGAAAAGTATTCGATCGATTTCAAACAAATTTGCACCGGACATGTCAAGTTGGTCTGTATAGATGCACGAAAAACTGTTTTGAATTTTTTTTAAAACAACCCTTTTTTTGGCCAAAAAACCCCCAAAAAATCAGTTATTATTTTTTTATAAAAAAAAACGGCTCTAACGATTTTGATAAAATTAGGCTTATTTGTAGCCTTTAATGTGACCTACCATATGCAAAAACCCGCATCTTTCTAAAAATTCTCGTTTAGCTAATAATAATAATAATAACTGATTTTTGGGGGTTTTTTGGCCATAAAGGGGGTTGTTTTTCAAAATTTTTCAAAACCTTTTTACGTGCATCTATAGACCTAATTGACGTGTTTGGTGCAAATTTGTTCGAAATCGAACGAATACTTTTCTCTCTAGATAATAATAATAACATTTATCAGTTAATCTCCAACTTTAATAAAAAAAACTCTCCTACCCCACCCTACAAGTCACAGTGAATCTGTTTAGTAATTTAAATGTGTTTGTGAGAAAGTATGTGCCAGTTCCTGGTACCGTTTTTTTTTAATGTTAAAATTTTGAATAAATAAGATAAAATCCATTGTTCTGAAATGCATTAAAAATTCTAATGTGGCTCTTAACCATTTCAAAATGGCGACTGATAATACGCTTCAATAAGGCTAATAAAATGAATAGGCTACTATTTTAGTGGTTAGTACAGTGAGGAACATGAGCTTACATTAAATAAGTCAGAATTCATCTGTGATGCAATATCATTGTTGTTCGTTTTATAAACAAACTAGCTTTGTATACATACAGACATACAGAAATACTGACAGACATTTTGTAAAAACCACTTTTTTGGACTCAGGGGGTCCCAAAACGGATATTTCCACAAAAATCTCATCATCGAATTTTTTTGCGATCACTATACTTTCTCTATACTATAGTATAGTGAGAAAGTAAAAGAAAATTATTTTTCATAAGTAAGAGTAACATTTGTGGGCAACAATAAGTTTTAAAATTACATTTTTGATTTAAATTGTTTTATATAAAATGACAGTGGAATGAATGCTTTGTAACTGTAAATAATAGACAACTTTAAAGTGTTGCAGTATTTTGAAGAAAATTTTCCATTTGTTAATTGATCCTAATCATTGCATTACAAAAATACTTTTTATTCATAAATTGTATATAATTTTTTTAACACTATAATTCAATTAAATTTTATTTATACAAACAAACATTTTGAATGTTTCTCTTACAAATGCCGCATTATTTGTCGATCTATTGTTTTCTCTTGATCTTTCGGTGTCAAGGTCGCCCACAGAACTGGGGAAAGATGGAATTTGCTCCACATCGAAATCGAAGCCTTTCTCGTTAAATATAATATTGTGTAGGAGACGGACGGAAAAATTCAATTAAGTATTTTCCGTTGGTAAAAAATTTATTGAGGGAGAGAAAAAACGGGGTATAAGTGAACACGACAAAAGACAGCAGAAAAAATGTATTGTCGCTCCTATCTCCACGCTACTATGTGGTTTAATCTCTTTCCTCACAGCTCTCTTTGCTCTGTCGCGTTTATCGCCGATCCACTATGCGGTTATCCTAACGCGTTGGAAGTTGAGATGCAAACAAATTCTACTAATTTATTTCGTA